>JAPYZL010065437.1:0-12905 GCA_030522825.1 Platygaster orseoliae | reverse complement strand
CCCTCAACCCCCGCGTGAGAGACTCTTTTTTGCATCCCCCTCCTCCCTCCCGCCCGCCACACCACACGCGGGTTTTTAGTACAGTTTACATTTTACAACAATCACCCTTCCCCCTCTTTTCTTCTCCACTGGCCCCTGTTATTTACGCACGCACGTCGCGGATTTAACGGAAGCGATGATTCATTGGTTTTCGAAAAGAGGAGGTGAAATACATAAAACGCGAACTTTAAGGGAGTTGTGTGCTACTTTTTGTTTTATTGTCGGATATGTCTTCAGTTGTGTGGGGGGTTTTTTTTTGCATGGTGGTTGGAGATTTGCCGTGTAGGGTCGATCATTAGGGGATTTTTCGGGTTTGGGAGGGGATGATGTAACTCGGGGGAGCTATTTGGTAATGACGATTCGTCGGTTCGCGAATTTTTGTTTTGTCGATTGGAATGGCATTTGATTTTTTGTAGTAAAAATGCGGGTTGAGGTTATCGTCCAATGTGTCTCTATGGACATTTTAAATTTTTCGGTTATCATTTGTTGATTTGTCTCTGAAGGGACTCGTTGATTGTTGCAAAGGGGAATATTAATATGAAATCATGAAAATTCGTTGTCAGGAGGAAGTTTGTTTTTTTCTTTTTTTTTTGTGGAGATTTGAGTTTAGGTTATGATTTCGAGGGTACTTGCAATAAGGTTAATTTTGCATGGTTGATTTTTGGTGACAGAATTTGATTATGTAAGAACTATAAAAACAAGTATGTTCAGGTCGCAGTTTCTTTGAAACGAAGAAAAAAAATTAATGCGATTGTTCGAAATTTTAATTTTTGGTTGGTCAGATGATCAGGAATTGAAATTTCCATTATTTTTATTGTTTTATTCATATATGTTATTGATAAAAACTGTATGATCATGTAACGAATTATTTTAGTAAAATTTGTATTACATGCTGCGAGCTCTTTTTTAGTCATGTAATTTTACATGAGAAGTATTTCGCAATTAATTTTATAGTAATCTTTAAATTTATTATTAGTATGTAGATTATTTTCAAACTGGTTAGAAAATGTTTTTTTTTTTTTTTTTTTTTAATTTTGGTTAACATGGATAATGCAAAATTTTATGAAACTGATCATAGAATTGCAAATTTCATTATAATACATCAGTATAAATATTCGTGTTTCTTCTCCAAGAAAATGTAAATTATATTAAAAAATATTCCTGTAATTGTGGAACATATATATTAAAAATTTTTACTTATAATTTCAAGATTTTGTATATCATAGCACAATAAAGACATAATATAGTTAATTTTAAATATTTCATTATTTAGGCTCTAGAAAATTTCATTTTTTCAGAATTTTAAATAATACCCTTGTAAAAGTATTTGGAACATAATTTTTGTAAGATGAGAAACAGTGAAAATGATTATCAATTTCCAAGAACTTCATGCAAATCATTTATGTATATTTATTATCAAAGAATTATACTAATGTCGACCTGATTATAATCAGAGCAAAGGTTTGATAAAAATTATTTTTTATAAGAAAATATCATAAATTTTGTGAAGCAGCTTGCAGCAAACGTTATAACATTTTTCTCAAAAAGTATGTATATGTTGATATTACTTAAAAAAAAGTATGAAACTATTAATTTTTGTTCATCCTCAAAAACTTCGAGGATCCTAGTAATAACATTATTGTTTTTGACACATTTTTTTACTATTCTAACAATTCAAAAAATTGTATTGCCATATTACAAAAAACCATTTATGAATTTATTTACTCAATCCCAAGATACGTCAAAAGTACAACTAATGAGTAAAAAGAAAAAACATGTCAGAAGAAAAAACCAAAAAGTAAGACTTGGAAAACACAATCTGAGCTTTGAAACAATTCATACAATTAGGGTAGACCGGGGCATGTTGTCACACATTTTTTAAAATATTTTTTCTATTTTTTACTTTCAATATTTGAGAGTACTGTGATATGTCAAAATTTCGCGTAAACCCTCAGCTTCAATTTGGCAATATTGAATTTCGTGTTATTGTTATTCTAGATTTATTACATAGCAATTAATAACAAGATGTCACATCATAAGTAATTGCGAACAAAATGATTTCCAAACTGTATTTAACATAAAAATCGTTATATAATAGTGTGTTGCAATGTAAAAAATTAAAATCTTTCACACACAAATTTTCTTTATTTTAAAAAAGTACAAAAAGTACAAAGTTTTCGTCCTTATCTACATACAAGAATTCCAATCAAATGCGTAACTTATTAATATGCAAATTATTAATTAATAATACTTATTAACGCTATTAATAATATTGACATTAATATGGTAAGTACAGATCAAAATTGTATTAGTGACAATGTGCCCCATCGAATGTGTCACAGCTAACACGACTGAGATATTCATAAGGTTAGGTATTGCATGTGGTAGGTAAACGTTCATACTTTAAGGCAATATAAACGTCTGTCCTGAGAAATTACAATTTTCGTGTACAGTAGATTGAATATTTGACAAAAAAATTTTACTTATGGTCGCAAAAAACTTGTAAATTCGTTTTACGCCAAAACGGCTGGAGCAATGTCAAAACTGTAAACACACTTAAGATAGGCACACAATCACACGTTTAAGGCACACGGTTGGTGCCCTCTGGTTATTAGGTTTTTTAAAAAAGCCAATGTGACAACATGCCCCGTGTGACAACGTGCCTCGGTCTACCCTACCTATTTATTCATAAAAACAGAAGGGAATTTTTTAAGGATCAATTACAGAAATCTCTCAAGATTACTCAAGTTTAAACCATTCTTGAAAATTTCATTCTATCTTCGTAGCAATTTTTTCATTATTAAAATTCAATTCTTTATATTTTTGTTTGTTAAAATAATCAACATTTATATCATATGTATATCATTTCAACAATTAATATTTCTTAATAAATTCTTGCCTTCTATACAATTTTAAGAACAAAACAACAAATATTTAAATATTTTCGGAAAATTCTAAATGAATGCCAATTTTATGAAATTTTTGCAATTTTTGTATATAGAACTCTCAATTGTAAGTCATGAATCTTATTCTGAGTTTATTATTTTTTTCACCAACATTTTGATATTTTGCCTTATTTGGAATAAAAATATTCATCTTCGCTTTTTATAACGGGTAAAAATTCACTATTTATAAATTAATGCTTTAATTTTTAATAATTTAAAAGTATAATGCCAATAATGTTTTTATTGTAATGATTTGTTCATCTTTAAAAGCACACTGTATGAAATTTACTTATTGTTTCATGTTTGGGAATGAATCAATTTTTTCCAGTGACAAATATTATGGTATAAAATTTCAAATTCGATAACAGTAATTTTTTCATTCTTGAAAAATTTCTATACAAATTGAGATTTTCATCAAACATTTTTCCCTGTTATATAATGCAATCTGAAAAGATTTATTTTCTTCAAATTATTAAATACTCAAATTGACCTTGTGAAAATTTTTTAGGATACTTCATTTTTATATATCAAAGTTTAAAAAAATTATTAACAAAAAAATGCCATTTCCAAAACTTGATGAGAAATCCTTATCAATAAACTTTATTTTTTGAGTTTTGCGTTATTTCTATTCTGTCAAAAAAATGGCAAAGCTTGAAATTATTTTCTTGAAAATGTTACCCTGATGAACAAAATCAAAAAGGCTACAAATTAAATACAAAAAATACAAGGTATGGCTAAAATCATGTTTTATCAAGTTATATTATTTTAATATTCAGTGTCAAGTTAATATCATATTTTATATTATTATATAAGAATTATAATACTGGGACCTTTTCCAATAATTTCTAACATGAAAAATGCAGTTTAATGAATGTGATTCTCAAATAGAAAATGATTATTCTAGATAAGATAGAGATTCCTGGCAAACCTTTCTTTTCTTTTTCTTTCTTTCTTTCTTTCTTTTTTTTTTTTTTATCAGGGAGTCCCTTTTTTCCTTGCTGAAGATCTTGCCTTTTCAATCTGCAACAGAGTTTTTATCTCGAGACATTTTAAGGGGGAACAAAGTCGAAGGTCACTGCTCCGTTTGGGTGTGATAAAGACAAGTTTTTTGGTTATCCCTGACGAACTCGATAATGAATTTTGAAGGCAGTTTTTTTCATCTTTTTGTGCTAGAAATGTAATTCGTAAGTTACTTCATTGAGCGTGTGAATGACTCAATGATTACATAATGTGAAAATTTTTGAATTGTGGAAAACGTCTAAAGTTAATGATCTAAATTGATTAATTACAATTTTTTCTTCTTTATAATTCAACAGATGATATTTTGTTACAGAAAATATTAATGAATGTGTTGGTTTTGTCATACGATTTTTATGCCTGTACAAGGGGAGCTTTAAATATTTAAAATCTGTGTTTTATATGTATATGTCTGAAATCTAAATGTATCTCAATTAAATATGCATGTATATTTAAAAAATCTGTATGTGTTTCTGGAAAATAACATCTGAAAATTAGTAATGTAATATATAAAAAGAGTTTTGGAAATTTGTATTGAAAGGATTTATAGTAAAAAAATTAATTGAAATTCCTACTAGTTTTTAGATACTCATTTCTATTAATTTGCATTGAGTTGAATAACGTGAAATTGATTCCAGTTAATTTTTCATTAGCCTTATCGTTTTTATCTCAAAATATTTGTTTAAATATTATAAATGCATTGTTAAAAGATCCATATGTATATTTGTGATTTTTCTTAATTTTTTTAAATTCCTCTCAATTTTTTTAAACATTTATCCTTGTTATATTTGACATGCTCATAGTAAAAGTGAAATGAGTGGAAACAGAAAATGGAATTTCCATATCTATTTGTCTTATACTCATTTCACTTTTGCTCTGAGCATATCGTTTGTAGACTGAGTCAGACATCAATTTGAATTGTTTTGAATTTCTCTACCTTTCTACATGTTTCTTCTATTCAAATTTGAATTCAGAGATTAAGTACTCACTTTCACCAAATTATTGAATTAGATTTTCAGAAATTTTTACCCATAGAAATTCATAGATATTTGAAAAAATTATTCAAACTGTAAAAATGTACAAAATTAGTTAAATGTTATAAAATACTTTGAAAGAAAAAGTAATTTTTTAAAGCCATGCAGAAGTTTTAGAAAAGTTTGAGTCTTGTGTATTTAAAAAAATCTCTTGATAAGTTATTTCCATTTTATAACTTCAGGCTATTATTAATTCAAATTTGATAAATTACATAATAGATTATGTAATGTTCCTTTGTAGTCTAGAAAAAAAGTATTTTTGTTTGAATTTCATCTCATTAGAATAAAATGATAAAAAATATGGTAAATCATAAAAAATGTATAACTTAAATTCTTGGGTTCCTACAATGTGGCAGTATTTTTATTGAAATTCTACTTGTTTTTTTAGAATAAAGAGTTATCTCTTTTATTATATCACAAAAAATGTGTGCAACCACAGCTTTAAAAGAGTAATATTTACATTTCTAAAGGGATTTTCAAGCATGTAGCTCATTAATTTTTGCCTGAAAATGAATTCATATTCCGCACACTCCTAAAATTCGTTATACTCGTGATGATAATAATTTGCAATCGTTGTCATCACTGGAATGTAAAAATTTCAAATCAATAAAATTAAACTTGAAAAATGATTTTTATCACGTGCCCGAAGTTCCATATATTTAGTCAATAGATGAAAGAAAAAATGTTTTCAATGCTTTCCATGACTAGAGTAAAAAAATAGTTCTTCATATTGCAAAATTTTTTCGGAAGGATAATTATCATAATGATTAAATATAAGTGTATTGATTTACAGATATAATTACAATTTATAATGCTGAAAATTTGCCCTTTCCTCATGAGACATAAAAATATCTTTCGCAGGTATGAATTACAAAATAATTTGAAACTAAATAAATATTCAACACTTGTTTCAAGAACTTGATGAATTAATCAAAAATTTCATATATAATGTAACAAAATTATCTTGCAATAGTTGAAGAAATAATATGATTTTCAGATATTGACTATTTCTATAAAATACATTTTCAGCAATCGTTTTCCTTGGAGAATTCATTGTTTGTTTTATTATTTGTATTGACCCAGATTGTTCATAAAAAGTTATTATGTACATTCAACATTGAAAAGAAGCCTGAATTAATAAAATAAAAATATGAGGTATCTGGTTTTATGATTAATTTATTTAATGCGTCCATCCCATAATAAATTTTTATCATTTATTATTCTTACGTATTCCGTACTATACAATCAGTTAATATTGTTTTTGAATTCTTGTCGTAATAATAATACTATTTTCTTACTGTAATTATGGAAAGAAATGCTAAACCTTTGGAACTCGAGGCACATATTATTTTTGTCCAAAACATGACTGCTGTCGTCTATTTTGCTGTGTAAAAGGATGGATGTTTACATTGCATTGTTTCAATGGAAATTACATAATTTCAGGGTACGTGTACATGAATGGGGACATCAGCAAGCTCCCACCAGGGGCGGTTTACCCAGCCACCCCTGAAGTGTTGGGCGCAGTCAGCAGTGTCATCGGCAACAACCTAGATTACGGGATGATGAACGGGGGACCGAACAGCGGCGAACTGATGCTCGACGCTGCGGGTCTCGTTGACCCATCAGCGGTCGCCATTGGCATTGGCGGGGGCGCCGTTGGTTACGGGCCTGCCGATCTTGGCCCCATGGGTGAAGTGCCCATGCAGCATAGCCCCATGGCTGACCTCTCTTCGATGCCGTGCATACCTCTGGAACAATTGAAACAAATGCTCTCTACTCAGCTTGAATATTACTTTTCCAGGTTCGAAAGACTTCCCGCCATTTTTTTTTACATCATTTTTTATATATATTCAGGGTGTCTATCGGTCAGGGGATGGAAATGGAAAAAGAAAATTGTATGTTCACAAAGTTTAGAACGTTGAAAAATCACATAAGTATTTTTTTTTTAGATCTATTATAAATGATTTAAAACCTCAGAATAGCGAATTCAGCAAAGCCCCAAAAAATCTTCGCCAAAAAAAATTCAGTTGAAAAATTGACCGTGCGTTTTAAAAAGAGAAAGAAGAAATGTGATTTTTGGGATCTTCTTTGTAACTTCTAAATCGGCCAATGTTTTTTCTCCTGATGATAAACATGATCAGTGGTCAAAAGCTAGAGAAAAAAGAATGAATGTCATAAGAATTTGGGATTAGGTTTTGGTAAATATTGGCTTTGAGAAACCATTTCCCTCCAACACAACAAAACAAAAAAAAATGCATTCAATCATCGACTATAAAAATTGTCGTTTTAAAAAAAGGTTGAACTTAAAATTCTTGTAATAAAAACTTTTCTCATAAAATTTTATTTCTTGTAGAAATGTTTACAAAAAATTTTTTTAATGAAAACTTCAGATCATAAGAAATGTTCGAGGCTTAATTATTTTCTTAAAAAAAAATTGAAATTTCTTATAAAAGCGTCACTCGTTTTTATAAAAAGTTTTTTTCTTATTGGAATTTTTTAAGGTCGACCTTATAAGAAATAGAATTCAAATAAGAAATTTCTAATCGTTATAAGAATTTTGCCATTTCTTATAAGAAAAAAAATCACTAGTGATAAGCATGTTTGGAAAATTCCTTGTTAGGGGCTTCGTCAAATTTGTTTTTTCAAGGTTTTACATTATTTTTGGTAAATGTCAGAAAAAAATTTTCGTGTGATTTGTCAACTTTGTAAACTTTATGAACATAAAATTTTAATGAAGTTGTAAAAACTGTGTATAAGCTTGAAAGTTGGAAGGTTATTTTTACGAATATTTTGTGGTTTTTAAATTCTTTGAATGGAAATCAGATAAAAAAATATATTAATTTTAAAATGATCATCATTGTGATGATGTGAACATTTTCAATGAATTTTTAATAATTTTATGGTTGATGAATACTGCGAATCGATGCTTTTTGGTAAATTGCAGACAATTTATGCTCAAATATAAGAGATTTCAGAAATGTGTTAAAAAATGTGGAAAAATACACAAAACAAACATTTGAACAATTCTAAGTAAAAATAAAAATACAAATCACTGCTCTTTTGAAATTTGAAATTTTCAAGTAAAAATTTATGAATTACGATTCCTACAATATGTACTGAAATTTTTTCATCTTTTCTAAAGCCTATGTTTATAAATGTAAAAAGTTGGAAAATTTGAAGAAAAAATACTGTATTTCACAGTATTTTATGCCATTTATAGCAAATTTTTTAATACTCACCTGTTCCTTTAAAATACTGAAATTCACAGACTCAAAAAACTTGCTAAATTTACACAGAATAATTTTTATTTTATTTTAGTTTTTTCACTAAAACTAATCTATTGGTAAATAGAAATTTCTGAAATTGCCGCAGTAAAAACTTTCTGGACTGCGAAACTCATGAATTCTTTGGTTTTAAAATATTTTAAATATCTGAACTCAGTGAAATATTGCATACAATTTTTTCCCTTTGAAATTCTCTAATTCTGATGGGTTTCAGAAATTTAAAATATCTAGAATGCACTAGAATGAAAAATAAATGGGTAGAAGTGGCGATTCAAATTTTTTAAAATCCTCTAATTAAATCTATGAATAATCTAACTTATATAAGTTTGCTGGTCTTGAGAATGCTTCAATTGATAAATTTAGATTTTTATTTCCTCAGATTGTGAAATTTTGAACTGATAATTGGAAATGTAAAAATTGATGTTTCTTTTTTTTTGCTAATTTCGAATTTCCTGGTATACAAATCTTACTGTCTAGCAACAAAAATTCTTTGAATAACTAAAATTTACAGTTATAAATGTTCCAATTCATAAGCTTCAATCTGTTCTAACTCCAAGTGTATAAAAAAAATCCAAATGATTCATGAGTTCTCAAATAGAAATTTTCATTCTGAAGTAAATAAATGTTTGAAATTTTGGAAGACTCAGAATGCTATGAACAGCAAATATTACAATCCAAATAATAATTATTCAAATAAAAGCCAATGACTTATAATTTTCCGATTAAAAGATTTAAAAAATTCACCCTAAACTTAATTTTGGAAATAATATCTGTAATTTCACTTAACTTCAAATAATAACCATTATTGCAGTTCTTGAACTTAGACATAAAATGTTCTAATCAAAATAGAGATTTGCTCCAAAATTGAATTTGTATTATTTTTCAATAATGATAGATACAAAATGAGAGTATCTAATTTTTTTTTGTTTTTGTTTCTGAGCTTCATCGTGAAACAAAAAGTTTTCTTTGGAAAAAAAAGTAAGGCAACTTTTGTGAGAATGAACAAGTGTTGATTTCGCATGTGATTTTTACAGAGAGAACTTAGCCAATGACACGTATTTGTTGTCGCAAATGGACAACGACCAATACGTTCCTATATGGACGGTGGCCAACTTTAACCAAGTTAAGAAGTTGACCAAGGATATAAAACTGATAACCGAGGTGCTGCGTGAATCCCCAAATGTCCAGGTTGACAAAGACGGCCAAAAAGTCCGACCCAACCACAAAAGATGTATAGTGATTCTGCGTGAAATACCCGACAACACACCCCTTGAGGACGTCAAGGTTTGCGTTTAACTTTATGGACTTGAAAAAAAAAAAAATTCTTTCACTACCTGAAAATGTGTTTCATTTGATCTTTTGTTCTCTGTTTCCAGAATTTATTTTCAGGAGAGAATTGCCCAAGGTTCATATCGTGTGAATTTGCTCATAACAGCAATTGGTACGTCACGTTCGAGTCGGACGAAGATGCTCAAAGGGCTTATAAATTCTTACGAGAAGAAGTCCGGGAATTTCAGGTATGCATAATATTCTCAAAGATTTATTTTTCTTTCGATGGCTTTATTTGTCTAATTACTGTAATTACGTTGATTAGGGTAAACCGATAATGGCGCGCATCAAAGCTAAGCCAATGAACAGGTTACCAATCCCGGGAGTGGCCAGTGTAAGCGGAATGAAAAATGGGTACAGAACTCCGCCGCCACCGCCGCCGCCGGTTTACGACCCCAACAGCTACGCATCTGGTCAGCAACGTTTCCTTTACACCAATGGCTCCACAATGCCGCAAACTACCATGTCTCCATACCCAAATCAAGTACATGTATATGTGAGTGCTTTTTTCATATTTCAACATTGTTAACAAAATTTATAAGTTAATGCAAACTTTGTTGAATTTTCAATGCTTTAATTGATAAATGATCAAAGTTATGGCCAAAAAAAGTTCAAAAAATGAAAAGGAATTTCGTGTATTTTTGAGTTTGAAAATTCATCAATTTCAGGTTCAGCAGTCAATAAATTGTTTTATTTTCTTCACTATTATTATATAATACTTGATTATTATGCATATTGTAGTATAATAAATATTATTCTTTATTATTTTATCTAATTACTTCATTGGCTCTATAATTTTTTTTCTTTTCAAAAAGTATGTTTAACACGACTGAGCAGGCTGCACAGAATGTTTAAGTAGAATATTTTCCTTTTTTCTAATAAGAAGGCTAGTATGTGTCAGCTGATAATTGTAAATTGCCGAGATGTGCCGACTCAGCAATTTTAAGTATTGCATGTCATAATGATCAGATTACAGGAAAGAACTACTTCCCCCACATTGTGTTTTCTGTTAGTTTTTTCTTTTTTCAAGGACTATTAATGGAAATTTTAAATCTTGACAAATTGATGAATTTCCAAAATAAATTATTTCAGTTATGTTGATGGAAGTTTGCAACTGGTATATTTGTTCCATATATTATAAAAATAGTAATTTGTGCTTCGAATGAATTCATGGTATTAAAACTGAGACTGATACACTGAATAGTTTTTGTCCTGAATAAGAAATTTTTGTTTTTTTTTGTCTGTGAGAGTATGTGTGAGTTTATTTTGATTTCATGTAAAGAGAATTTTTGCGCGTTACATATGGACATTTGGACGATTTCTTCAGTATCAATTGATAAAGAAGTACTATTATTAAACTTGAAAAAAAGAAATGAATAATACCATGTTAAAGAGTAGTAACTTTACTATAAAGCAAGCACGTGTAAGCGAGAAAAGTATTTGCGAAAAATGGACTTTCGAGTACTGAAACACAAAACGTTACGTACGGACGCCAGAGACACACATTTTCTAGTCTTTATATTTTATTAGAAAATTCTGCGAATTTCAATAAAATATTTACCGCCTTTTTGTGGTTTTCGATTGTTTACAGTACTAGCAGCATGATTTACCATCCTCTTGCTTTGTTTATTTTTAATTTATAAATTTTTACGAGAAATAAACGTTAAGTATGGACATTTGATCGTTACTTCCAGATATTAAAATTTGAATTCACGCATCTGTGATGATAGTAAGCTGTTTGTAGATTCTTAGATTAATCATGACATATAATAGCATAACGTTGACTTTTAACATTTATTAATACGAAAACTTGAAAAAACGTGTTTTTGTGGAAATGTCCTTAATCAAGTTACAAAACATGTATCTAAAAAAATTATGCTAAGAAAAAAGATAACTCATGAAGAGTCTCATTACTTCATTTTAATGAAATACTTTGGAAATTACATTGCATTTATCAAAAGATATACAGAAATCTATTTGAGAAAATATAAATTAATATCTTCATTTTGTATAACAGAGGGATGTTGCATTGTTTTTTTCTGTAGCACCAACCATTCTACCCTCCTGGTATGATGACTTGGGGACCCGCAAGTTCTGCCTACTTCGACGTAAGCAGCGTTTTCACTATGAACGGAATAACGTCGCACACTTCCTTCAAGCCGCATAATACGAGATATCCGCAGCGTGCCAGGTAATCCATGAGCAGTCAATCTCAACATGTTTCGTTCATTTAAATGTCGGAGTTGAAATAGAGCTCTGTAATCCTCGATGAAGCTTAAAGTGATTATTTCGTAAACCTTGCAGGAATAAGCAGCGAAATGGAGTGGAAAGAAGCGGCTCGATGGACGGCGGCGGGGGTATGTCGTCGATGGGGGGCCGGCATTCGTTGCACCCTCAAATGAGCACGGTGGGACCTGTGCCCGTGATGGCTCCGCCGTTGGCAAATTTGCCGGTGGCCAAGCCGAGCATGTCGTCTTCCTACCAGGGCAGTGGCGGTGGCGCCAAGTACCATTCCTTGCACGTTGCCAGCGCAGCCGAGGCCACTTACAGCTGCAGCAGCAGTAGTAGCAGCAGCAGCAGTAGCAGCAGCAACCACGGCAAGGGCGCCGGCTCTCAGGAGAATGACTTGGCCCCGGGCCAGGACACGTCGCTGTCGACATCGTCGTCAACGATAACAGCGACGGCGCCGTCTTCCTCCTCAACCTCTTTGTCCTCGTCCAACGCTCAGTTCTTGCGCCATCGCGCTCACCGCAGGACCAAAGATCAGGAGGCGCTCTCGGCTAAGAGCAACAGTAGCCCCCTGCCGTCGATCAGGGAGAGCGCCCCGGCCAGTAACCCGCAGTACAATCGCAGTGGCGCGACCACGGCGACGACCGCGACCACCATGGCAACAACGACGCAGCTGTTCGATCTTGAGGCTTCCGCCTTTCCCCCGCTTCCTGGGCTCGACGCCGAGCCCAACAAGTCTCCTAACCCCCCGGCCGAGACCAACCCCAATGACAGTGCCTTGCAGTCACAGAACAGGCTCTCCGACGTCGTCAAGGGTACCGCCAAACTCAAAAGCACAAAAGATAAGGTGAGATGAGATTCAATCATTGTATAATGAGAATTTGAATTGTCACAAGGGGCTGTCCACATATTATATCATCACACTGGGGGGGGGGGGGTATTGAGTTTTATGACGGATATGGATGTGGGGGGGGGGGGGGGGCGAAGAGGAGGGCGGGGGCATTAACAGAGAACGTGTTATCAAAAAC
>JAPYZL010065412.1:0-18394 GCA_030522825.1 Platygaster orseoliae | reverse complement strand
ATGGAAATCAACCGAGATCTACAAGTAGATCTACGAAGATATACGGAGATCTAGTAGTACATCTATAAGAATCTATGGTGATCTACGAGTAGATATACTGAGATCTACCTGTAGATCTACGTAAACCTACGGTTATCTATTACAAGATCAAATGAGATCTATAGACATCTATAGTAGATATCTAAAGATCTCCTACAGATATCCAGAGATCTATTGTAGATCTCTAGATATCTAGTCATTTTTACCTGGGACAGTTTTTCATGCATTGAAAATATTGAGATTTGTTAATAAGTGTATTATTTGTTAATAAACGAATACTGGTCGAGCAAGTGTTTTTCATACAATCATTCAAGCATGAAATTTTTTATACAAAAAATCATGTAAAAAGACAGACTGCAACAGTTCATTCATAAGAATTCACAGCTTATTTATTTATAAGAATTCAAGTACCCAATAAATTTCGAAAATCATCCCCATTTTTCATGTATCAATTCTCAGACGCTCGAAGGACAAAAATGAATTTTGAATCAAAAAATTTTCCTTGCAGCGAACGAGACAAAGAGTTTCTGCACCGGATCTTTCATAAACGATCGCTACGTCCTGACAGCGGCGCGTTGCATCCAACCAGTCGAAGATGGCTTCCAATTGGCCAGAGTCAGATTAGGCGAATATGACATAATGTCTGAGATTGATTGTGCCTATAACTTCGATGGAGATTACATCTGCGCCGAAGAAACTTTGGCAGTTAAAATCTCAGATGTCATCATCCATGAGGAGTACGATATAAATGAAGAATATTCAAGCAACGACATAGCACTTATCCGCTTAGCTGAAAGCGTCAACTACACAGACTTCATTCAACCGATTTGTCTACCACATAATGATAATTTACCAGAAAAGCTTTTATCTTCTGGATGGGATGTTGTCAACGAAAATGATAATGCGCGTTTGAAACATAGTAACGTACTTTCTGTGGCGAAGACAGAAGAGTGTTCCGAATTCTTTAAAGCCTCATCTGAAAATATGATGAAATCGCGTCTTTGCGTGGGAAAAAGTGAGCTTAACTCTGATTGTAAAAGGGACTTGGGTGGTCCTTTGATGGCGTTTGAAGGTGATGAAAATGGCAATGGTAGATGGATTTGCAAGGGTATTTTTTCGCATGGTAGCAATAACTGTTCGCCAAGTTCTAGAAACGGCTCCGAAATTTATGCCATTTATACCAATGTTGTTCGTTATCTTAGGTGGATCTTGAATCAGTTGAAGGTATAAGAAAAAGATTTCCATGTCTTACTTTACAATAAACAGTTTTGTATATGATATTACTACTCGAATGTTTGAACATGTGTGAAATCAAATCGTAAGGCAAATTGTCTTTGTATGCTCGAATGTCGAAAGGTGTTTTGGAGTATGAAACTGAATTTTATGCGAAATAAATCTCTTTTTTTTAAATATTTGTTGCGTTTTTGTGTTTCTTTGGTGCATCATTTTTTTAGAATAAGTAATTTTGGTCTAATGATACTAGAATTATATCAGATTGTTTTTCAGGGGTTTTTTACGACTTTTCGAAATTCAAGAAGTTTTTAGCGATGACTTTGCTTTTGCTTTTGAAAGCCTTGCAAGAATTTTTTTGAATCCAGAAAAAACTTGAGATACTTGCTAAACAAACCTGGGATTTTTTTTAGATGTTCCGTTTGATCTCATCATTTTTAAAACATGAAAGTCATAGAGTTTCTAAGTTTCTTTACGTATAATTTACAAAGATTTTCTACGATTTTCTTCTATTTTTTAATTTTTAAGTTTTTCTTAGATTATATTTTCATTTTCTTTGCGGAACGTCATTCGAATGAAAATTTTTAATGTGTTAAAAATTTTGTAAACCATTATTTATAAAATTTCTTTTTTTCTCACTAGCTGAATTTTAGTGAACGAGGAAAAATAAAGACGACAGTGATTTTCGCTCAGAATCGTGTGTAGAAATGGAGATGGACGGATCACAATAATATATAATAAATAATATATTTCGACTAATAAATAATAAAATATCTAAAATAAAATATAGTATATTTTGACTGAGAAAAGGTTTGTAGAATTTTTATCATTATTTATTATTAGTGCAGTACTTCTGCATTATGCATCACCTAAATGAACCAAAATAGGTTTTGAAAGTTTTTTTAGTGCAAAGATGATGAAAGTATTAGAAAACTTTTTGAATTGCACATTTAAATCACTTTGAAAAAATACTGAAAGTAATATGATTCTATGAAAGAACCGTTTCCTGGAAAATCTAAAAAATAACTACAATCTTTAACACTTGGAATTCAAGAGCATCAAGTTTGAAAAAGAGTATATAACAATCTTTAATAAAACTGGAAATCTTTAAAAATATTGTAAAATTCGACAAAATCTTATAAATACAAAAAAGTAGGAAATTACAAGAAATATTTTAAACATGAAAAATCTTTATAAATCCAATTTTTCCAGAATCTATGATATTACTGAACTTATACAAATTTTGAATTCTAGGCCATTAAATTCTAGAAATCAAAACAACTTATAGCCAATTAACAAAAATACTCACAATTCATTGAAAAAAATATCTTGAAAAATTTCGTCAATACTCAAAAAATACGGAAAATACCAGAAATATGTTAACATTAAAAAACTATGTAAATACAATTTTCTCAAAGAATTTGAAAACTTTAAATCCTGGAGCAAATAATTCCATATAGAAATCCATTAAAATACCAGGAAGTTTTTCAAATTGTAAAAATACTTTTAAGTAAAATAATCATTTAATTACTTGAAATCGTTGAAATTTTTATTACTATAGAATCTAATTCTAGGAATCTATAAAGTGACCTATAGAAATACAATAAATTCAACAAAATATTACTAACATTAATAATACAGTTCGATAAAAACTGTTTGTATTATAAGAAATTTTGCAAGTACTGTTGTTAAGGACTCAATACTCTACAAATAAAGTATCAATCGTCCTGTAAACTTTGCATGTTAAAAGTATAAACACCCTTTCAAGAAATACTGTTGTCAAGAAAAATTTATTTATACATTTTATAATCAAAAGGACTGTGCATGTGCACAAAAATGAGAAAAACAAAAAAATTTTCCTTTTTGCAAAACACGCACAAAAAAGGTGCTTACTGACCCGAAAACAAACATGAAGGACGTGCATTTCCGACCGGCGATTTGGTTTCGATCATTTCGAAGTGAGCGTCACGTGTTATTGCGTGTTTTTGGTGCTTATTACCTAAGGGAAGGTTTTATTACCGACAGAAAACCAGGGATAAAAAACTCAACGGTGCGCCGTGTCGGAAATGCACCCCCTTCGCGTTGATTTTCAGGTGCGAGAAGCAGCTTTTTGTGCGTATTTTACAAAAAATATCGTTTGCAACTCGGACCTGAGGCGTGGCTTTGTTCTCGGACCAATTTATCACCCTCGGCTACACCTCGGCAGATAAATTGGCCCTCGCCCAAAAAGCCACGCCTTAGGTCCTAGTTACAAAATATACTTTATCTTTCAACAAAAACTATCTATTTTAATACATTTTTCCTCTGCGATTTTGTCCTTTGCCTCAATTTTCACAGCTCATTTTATAATTTCTCGAAGTTTTACTGTAACTTTTAATATCTTTTATAATGAAATTTTTTTTTTATTTGAATTTTTTTATTCCTATAACCGTTTTGCTCATCGATGCAAAAAGGAAAAAAATAAATATTTATAATTCTACACGAAAAAAAAACAATGAAAAATAATGGTATTAATCATTTTTGTTCGTTCTAACGAGATTTTACGTTTTAAGATGGATTACCCTTTGTATTCAGAAAATATCTTCATTAAATCTACTTCGAAAAAAGAAATTTTTGTTCGAGCGTCCCATATTGAAATTTTATTCTTCCTAGAACCAGTTTCTCAAAATCATTTGATGAATCTCGAATGTAAAATTTTTCTGATTGTTACAAACCAACAACAAAATTTCTCTTAATGATGCAAACTAAACTTACAGTTATAATTAGTCAAAAATTAAATTAAAGAAGATAATTAAAAACTCGCAATTCGAAATTAACATCTGCTGATTTTATGAACAAAGAATATTTTATTTGATGTCTGTAAGAAACATCGTAACGTTTAGTGCAGAAAAATAAGAGAGTTTAGGGTCCTTCAACTTCATTCAATTCAAATGAAAAAAAACACGACGATTATCTAACGATTTGGTATTGATCTCATCTTCAATAAAAACTTGTGGACAAATAAGTTTTTTTCATATGTTTTGGAACCGAATGTTTTTCGATATGGGAGGAGGGTCACGAAAACACTAGCTGTATCTCGAATATGCTCGTCAGGGTCAACGCTATTAGGCAACTTGTTTCTAGAAACTTTTTTTTCAGAAGCACAGAACAGACCAAAAATAAGAAGTGTACTGGGATTTCCCTGTTTTTTGTTTGCCATGTTATATTTTTCAGAGATACTTAAGACTTTATATACATTTTCGTTACGCAATTAGAAATGAAATATTTAGGCATCATCAAAGATATTTTTCAACACTTGAAATTTTGACGAAAACAATTGAATTTTTTTTGTGAGATATTAAAGAAAAAAATAGAATTAACGAGAAGTAGTGAATTATGTAGTGACTTCTAGAACAGTTATTTTCAAGAAATCAACTATTTTTTCTTGTCAGATCTATGTTTTTTGACTAGAGTATGTTGACTCACATAAAATAAGTCAACTTTGGAACTATTTCGTTGGTTAATTTCAATTTTTTTCAACAATTTTGAGTATTGATAAGTTAATATTTCTACACACGAATCCATTGAAATCGACTATTCAATGTCGAAAATTTCAACTAATGAATCAACTGAAATCTACTTATTCACAGTCAAAATATCGACTAATTCAAAAAGTGGGATTCGACTTTTTGATGATAGTGATGTCTTTTTCGCCAAGCAAAATAGTCAAACTTTACCTTAAATAAGTCAAATTCAACTAATTCAAACTGAGAAAGTACTTTCAAAATGTCACTTTTTTTTAGAGAATAGAAATAAACTTTTGAAAATACTATAGATACCTTGAAGTTCATACTTAGATACATTGATTGTGTTTAAATCAAAATCTGGCTCCGTAAAGTGTTTCGCCAAAAATGGTAATGGATTTGAAACGTGTTTTAAAGCTACTTCAATTTACAAGATATTAAGTAAGATGGGCTAAAACTGTGAAGAAAAAACGATATAGGAAATAGAGACTTGTTGTCCTTGAGGAACTTATAAAAGAAGTATAAAAGTCCGATTTGCTGTTCGGCTTTCATTCAGTTCAAGATATTCATCGAGTTCACTTCGCGAAAATGGGGACGAGTGTTTTTTGGATATTTACACTATCCGTGATATCAGTATTATCATTATGTGAGTAATCTCTATTCAATTTTTCTGATCATATTTCTGAAATTCATTTTTTGTAGATTCTTAGTTTCAAACTCATAGGCACCACGAAACACTTTAAAAAAGAAATCCTATTTTTGAATTATACTTTTGCAAACCGTAAAAAGTATGCATTTCAAATGAAAAAAAAATCGTATTTTGGATGATACTAGTGATTGAGGTTTTAAACAATTTTATTTTGGAATATTTCATTTAATTTCCATCCAATAACATAATTATTTATAACTTCTTTCAATACAACTCAAGAGTACTGTTTTATCACTGGTGATATTAAAATCGTTTGATGTTGATGCTTTTCATTTATTTTATCACGTAATTTTAAAGCTTTTCAAGTGTGTTACTTTGTGTAGATTTGTGTAAATTTGTTTTAAGTGTGTTATTTGTGTACTAATTAAAAATGTTTTTTCTTTTACTACTTAGATCAATTTACAATTTTTCAATAACTATTTTTAACTTATAACAGTTAGTGAATTTTATTTCACATTTTAAGCTCATATTAAATTTTTCGGGGCTACATTGATCCACAAACTTACGATTCCTTGGTTAAATTTGAGCATAAGTTAAGTAAAGCATAAAAATAATTTGTATTCTGATATTTTGCTTTGATTTCTTGCTGCGATTTTCCAACTTTTAACAAAATATCAGATTCATTTTAATATTGTGAAATCAGTTATTTGCACACAAAAATATATGATTACGGATGTCTATTAATTTTTGAGGGAAAAAATATTTTCTGGTCAATCAAAAATTTCTAATATCTTTAGCTACTATTCATAAGTTACTGGATCTTTTAAAGGTATGAATTTTTTGGATTTACATACAGAAATAAGTAATGAACAATAAAAAGTAAAATTTCTATGTTGGATAAAAAAAGAAGAAAAAGTTGTCATTAAGTAGTATCAAAAAAAATGTACGATTAGATAAATTTTTCTCAACCACACAATTTATTCTTTGTAACTGTTTAGATTTGTCATTATCAAGCTATGAATGCAAAAAATGTTATTGATAATTTAGAAACAAATCATCGACTCCATTTTTTCATCATGCAATACATTATTTATTTGCACCTTACCATATGTCATTGTGATTTGAATCAAAAAAACTAAGGAAACGAATAAAAATATAGAGATTAGGTACTACATTGATGTAAATATTTAACGTAGTAACAGACCCGAAATTCGGGACTTGCGGAAGATCATATTAAAATTTAATATCTAGAACATACAGTTTTTTGAAAAATAAATATCCAGACTATTGCAAAATAAAACTTGGTAAGAACCTATAACATTAAATATTTCCTGAATGTTTTGTCGTCTCACACATCAAAATTAGTTAAAATAATAAAATATTTTATTATAATATATATAATATAAATTTAGTATACATAATAATTATTTCATAAATAAATAATAATAAAATGAGAGAATTTACTGAAGTAGCTAAATTTTTTGTTGATTGTGTGAGAATCAACTTCTACAGCATGTTATACTTTCATTGGTTTTTATAAAAAAATCTATACAATACATGAAAAACGAAAAAAAATGTAACAAAAAAACAGTATCTTTATTATTATATGCACTTTTTTAGAATTTTGTAGAAGTTATGGAGTATTATAGAGTTTCCGAGTGTTTTATACATTTCGGCATTATCTTACAAGAATTTATGAATTTATATACATACTTATTTATCTTAAAAAAAATTTATTACAAAATTAATTCTTCATTCTATCAAAAATCTTCTCTGAATAAAAATATACAAAAAAAATAACAGTACCTATTTTATCTCATTAATAACAGAATTAGAATAATCTAATTTTATGATAAATTCATCATCAGTGAAAAAAGCAAATAAACGAAAAATGTCTCGAAGAAAATAGTTCATAGTTTGATAAAAAAAAAGTTCTTATACTTTTTTTAAACGTGTTTTGTTTAACCAGACCACATTATATGTTATGAAGACTTGAAGAAAAAATGAAGATATAAAAAAACTTTCTTATAAGCGTCTAATATATGATAGAAAACTTAACTAATGTAATAAGATAAATGTTACTTTTCCCTAATAATCATTATTGGCTCAAACTGAACCAAGTTCAGATTTATTTTACTACACAATTTCGCGAAACAGTTTCACTCCAAGCAGAAAACATCAACATTTTACACACTCAGTTTCAATGGAGAAAACGAAACTAATATTGAAAAAAGTTGTTTCCTTATCAACTAGATTTTTCAACCTTAAAATCTGCTCCTCTACACAAAAATGGTTATTTTAAACGAAAAAAAAATCAGTTTTACTTAACTCTCTCTTGAGAACAAAACCTCTTTTTACTCACGTGATGCATTAATCACTATTTCCTCAGACATATGTAAATAATCCAAGGAATAGTAATTCTTGTCACAAGATCCATTGTAGTAAACAGTGAATATCCTATAAAATAATAAATTCTTTTCCATTCAACAGCACATGCGCAACCAAGTTGCTTTACGCCCCTGAACAAATTGGGCGTGTGCGATAACCTGCGAAAATGCCCGGCGATGCTGCAACTTTTGCTACAAGCAGGGTCTTTGTCACTCGTCGAAGAATATTTGAAGAAATCAATTTGTGGGGGAGACATCACGGACCCAAAAGTATGCTGCCCCGCCCATATAAGCGTTCCAGAGTTGGATTCAACCTACGAAAATACAGAAACACAATATCAACCAGAACTAAATGGAATTTTGACGCACCCTCTTTTGCCGAAAAATTGTGGCGGAGGAACATCTAGAGCTCATGAAAAATATCCAGAAACTGCTTCTATCGACGATTTTCCCTGGCTTGCTATACTGGAATGGGAAAAATGTGAGATCTGCCTTTTCCCTTTTTTGTTTTTTTATTTATTGATAGGTAGCTTCATCCAATTCTCATTCAGTTTTAGTAATATATTAAATTTTATATACAATTTTAAAAAATAAATTCACCAAGTATAAATATTTATTTCCATCACGATAATAAACAGTGAGAAATTTTCAAACATACAGAATTATCTATAAATCGTATATACGATTTCATCGAATTAGCACTTTTAGAAAAAAATTATTATTTACTTGAATTTTTATTTGTGAAAGATAGATTTTTTTTATTCTCAGCAAACTTATCATTTAAATAACAATAACGTTGTTACAATAGAGTATTACGATACTGAATTAACATTCATGTGAGTTCTATATTTTACTTAATTTTTATTATTTTTTTTTATTATTATTTTTTAATGCACATAAAAAATTTTAAGAATTGAATCTGAATTGAAATCAGCAAATTGAATTGAATCATGAAAGATTGAATACCTCAACTTGTTGTTTAACTACGAGACGTTAATGTTTTTTCATGACATTGTGAATACAAATATTGTAAGTACATAATATTATTAAATGAAAGGTGTATTAGTTTTATAACGATATTTTCTACAATATTTTCTATTGCAACATTTCAGAAAATCTGGAATTTGGAAAATTTTCGATTAGCTTTCACTAACTTCAAAATCGAAAACTTTTACAATGAAAAAATAAATTTTGCGCGAATATGAATGTACTTGATACTTTTTTTCGAATTTACGGTCAAATTTGTAAACAGCAACATTAAAAGCACAAGCTTACGAACTTTTGTTAGTAAACAAGTGTTTTTAATCTTAAATGTCAACCACTTTCAATAAATCATTTCGAATTTTAAAAAGTATGTCAGATTTGAAATCAGAAAACTAGATTTGGAATGTACAAATTTATTTATGTATCCAACCAATTCTCTTAAAATTTCGAATCCATTATCTCGTAATTTGAAACATACAGTTCGAGTAATTTTGAATTCCCTAAAAATTAAATATTTGAAGTTCGAAACTATCGAGTCATTTTTTAATTTTCCGGTACAATTAAAAATGCTCTGTTACTTGTAAAAAAATTTTTCAATAATAATACAATTCGACAATAGCGAGTCCTTGTTTATCTCATTTTTTTATTTTACTTTGAATGTAAAACTTTGGTTAGAACGGTATGAAATATTTATTTTAATTTTTCCTGAAGAATCAAAGGTTCTCATAGAGTTTTTCAAGTTATTTCGAACGAAAATACAATGAACTTCTAATTTCTATGAGTCTCAAGAATGAAAGTACATGAAACAGTTCGATTGAACGTAATAACGCCATAACGTTGTATTTGTGTTACACAAACTTTTCCAGGCGATGAATTTATCACTATCAAATTATGTTCGAAGTATTTTAGAAAAAAAAATGTGGCTATAATCGGCATAACAAAAATTCACCCCAAATTTGAAATGGCGGACAGCATGCAAAGAACTAATGGCAGAAAATGTACAATAATGACTGTATCACTAAGGACCAAGTCTTTGCTAACTAACTACTAAAATTGTTAAAAATTATCATTATTTCTTCTCAAAAATGCACCAACGAACAAAAATTAGTCGTGTACGTATTATTTATGCAATGACCGTTTGTGCAGTCACTTATTTATGCGAAAAACTGTGTGGAAACAATTTCACACAAAAGTTTTGTGTGAAAATTTCAAAGAGTCAACTTTCACTATTTTCATATTTAACTAACTTGCCTAGTAAAAGTAAGGTTACCAGTATAAAGTTAGAAATTACTATTTCAATTAGTCGACGAGCATTTAACAGTCTAATTTTACTTCTCGAAATATTCAATGTTTAATTATATGTAATGGTCGATTTCACTTTTTGAGAAAGTAAATTTAACCAATTAAAATATTCGATATATACATATCATCTAACTAACAGTAAAAAAATTTAAAAGAAAAATATAATTTGCTAAATTTCGAATAAAACCTTTTTTCTGCACATAAGAACAATGAAATAAATAAATTTAAGTGTACAAAACATGAGGGTTGGTTTTTCGGGTAATATGATTCCAACTTCTTTTCTGTCAAAATATTCAATTCTTACTTTAAAGAGTTTTATTCGATCGTTGAGAAACAAAGACACGTGTCAGTAGAAATAAAAATAGAAAATGAAACAGTTTTCAGAATTTGTTCTCTCTCTTCAGAAAAAGGAATGTTTTGCACTCTTTATCTCTTAATATGAAGGTTACACAATGAAAATAGCAAAAAATCAGAACAATATTTGTCTTATACGTCTGCAAATTTTTTTTCATTTCGATCACTTATAAAATTAGTAAGTAAAATGTATCAATTCCATAAAAGTGAGTGATTTTTTGGAGGTTCTGAACAAGTAGGTTTCCATGAAATTTCAAAACTTTGCAACTTGCAACTTTCACTTGTTTTACTTACTCTAACTTGAGTTATGTTATATCAAGCATCGATACTTCTATATTATATCGACATGACTCATATGAACAGCACAATTTTATTTAATTAAATAGTCATTTTTCTTAGAATTCATTATTTATGGTAGTTAATTACGCTTGAACGACTAATTGAGTAGTTGAAACATCAGTTACTAAATCAGAAAGTCATAAATTGACTATTTGAAATAAGAAGAGCTCCGGATTCCTATAAACATATTTAAACTCAAATGCTCGAATAGCACAAAAAAAGTTACACTAAAACACTTCAGTTACAGACAACCATAAGAAGGTTTACTGCACCGGAACTTTAATCAGCGATCGCTACGTTCTGACAACGGCGAATTGCATCGAGGAAAACAAAAATGATCACAAATTAGAAAGAGTGGTCTTAGGCGAATATGACAGGGGTAACTCACTGGATTGTGCCCAAACCAACCTTGGACCAACCGTCTGCGCCGATGAACCTCTGGTATCCGAAATCATAGCCATCATCGTCCACGAGGATTTCGGACACGACAGACATGGTCTACGTAACGACATAGCGCTTATTCGTTTATCAAAAAGCGTAAAATTCACTAACTTCATTCAACCGATTTGTCTGCCTTCCAATGATCATTTGCCTCAAAAGTTCGTATCTACTGGATGGGGTTTGACCGGTTCATCATTCCTTTCCCGCAAATACAAGAACACTTTGCCTTTGGTAGGGAAAGACATATGTACCAGAGACTATAGAGGCGTGTTTGACAATTTGTTAGAATCGCATATTTGCGTAGGAGTGGATAGGAAGTACATTGGTTGCCAAAGAGATCGTGGTAGTCCTTTGATGACGTATGAAGAAAATGCATATACCAATGTTGGTAGATGGATTACCAAGGGTATATTTTCGTTCGGTACCCCTGATTGTGGAATAACTGCTGATAGGGCTTCAGGAATTTATACCAACGTCCATCATTATACAAGATGGATTACGTCTCATTTGGTAGCAGGATGAAACGATTTGTGTGTGAAATTACGTATTTCTAAAATTGTACTCGTAAGGTGATTTGTTTTTGTATGGAATCATGTAACCTGAGAATGTTTGTTCGTCGAAACGTACTTTTGCAGTATGGGACTAAATGTTGTTCAAAGTAAATCTCAATTTTTTGAAAATACGTGTTGCATTTTCGTGTTTTATTGGTTAGTCATTTTTTTTTTTTTTTGGAAACGTGGAGTTGAATGATACTATAATTTTACAAGCTTGTTTTGAGAACTGTTTTTGTGATATTTTTTAGTCATTGGAGTTTTTGGTTGTCACTTCGTTTTTATTGAAAAAATTGGGGATTTTCATTGGTTTTATTTAAAAACCTAAATTATTTTTCGTATATGGAACTCTTGCTATATTCCTAAGTTGGTTTTAAATATTTTTTTTAAATGTATACCAACTTTTTCTTCGCGTTTTCCGTTCATGATGTATCTTGCAAATTGTTATCTTTATAATAATTTACGTGTATGAACAAAAATTAATTTTACGAGTTTTTGAATACAATGGCAATTTAGCTAATTACTTGCGTTCGCAGAAAACTATTGGAAAAAAACCTTTTCCACTTAAAAAAAATATAATGCAGAAAAAATATATACAACTTGTGACTATGCATTCATTTTTTCGCATATGTGACAGCGGGACAATTTTCCTGTTAAAAAATTAAGTTTTCTAATTCAGTAAAATTAAGTTTTTTAATTAAAACGGTACGGTAATAATCTCATCCTCAATAGAAACTTGTGGTCAAGTAAGTTTTTTTACGTGTTTTTGAACAAAATGTTTTTCGATATAAGAGGAGTGTCACGAAAACACTGTATCTCGCATATGCTCGCTAGGGTCAACGATATGAGGCAACTTGCTTCTAGAAACTTTTTTTTCAGAAGCACAGAGCAGACCAAAAATAAAAAGTGTACTGGTATTCCCTTGTTTTTTATTTGCCATGTGATATTTTGCAGAGAAACTCAAGACTTTTTTTACATCTTCGTAACAGATTAGAAATAAAATACTCAGGTAACATCAAAAATATTTCTCAACGCTTGAAACTCTAACGAAAACAATTAAATTTTTTTGTGAGATAAAAAAAAAGAATTAACGAGAATTAGTCAATCTAATAGTGACTGCTAGAATAGTTATTATTCAGAAATTAACTATTTTTTCTTGTCATAAAAATGGTCGACTTTTGAAAATTTCGTAAGTCAATTTCAATTTAATGTCAAATATTTTACTATTTACTATTTCAACAAACGAATCGACTGGAATTGACTTATTCACAGTAAAAATATTTACTAATTCAAAAAGTGGGATTTAACTTTTTGCTAATAATATCTTCTACGCCAAGCAAAATAGTCAAACTTCACCTTGAATAAGTCAAATTCAACTAATTCAAACTGACAAAGTACTTTTAAAAGTCAATTTTTTTTAAAGAATAGAAAAATACTTTTTCATATACTATAGATACGTTGTAGTTCATATTTGAATACATTGATTTTGTTTAAATCGAAATCTCACTCCGTAAAGTGTTCGCCAAAAATTGTAATGGATTTGAAACGTGTTTAAAAGCTACGTGAATTTACAAGATATAAAGTTATATAGGATTAAACTGTAAATAAAAAACGATATAGGAAATAGTGACTTGTTGTCCTTGAGAAACTTAGAAAAGAAGTATAAAAGTCCGAATTTGCTGTTCGGCTTTCATTCAGTTCAAGATATTCATCGAGTTCACTTCACGAAAATGGGGACGAGTGTTTTTTGGATATTCACACTCTCTGTGATATCAGTATTATCATTATGTGAGTAATCTTTATTCAATTTGACTCTGATCATATTTCTGAAATTCATTTTATGTAGATTCTTAGTTTTAAGCTCGTGGGCACCACCAACATACATGGAAAAAGAAATCTAATTTTTGAATAATTCTTGTGCAAACTGTAAAAAATATGCGTTTTAAGTAAAAAAAATCGGATTTTGGATGACACTTGTGATCGAGATTTCGAATCGTTTAATACTTGAATTCGTCATTTAATTTCAATCAAATTGAATAATTATTTATTATTTCTCAAAAAATATCTCAAGTGTACTGTTTTTTTTAATCTTTTAATGTTGATGCTTTCGATTTATTTTATGTCGTGATTTTTCAACTTTGAAAGTGTTTTACAAAAATTTTACTATGTTTAACTACGTTTTATACGTTAAGAAGCTGGTTTTTAAAATATTTTTAGACGGTGATTGAATTAAAAGTTCGTAAAAAAGCAGAATATTATTTGTGTATTAACAAAAATGTTTTTTCTTACTACTTAGATCAATGTACGATTTTTAAAATAATTATCTTCTTTTTATGAGAATTTATTTGCATTGTACATTTCAACCTAATATTTAACTTTCCAGAGCTACTCTAATCCATAAACTCGCTATTTCTTGGTTTAATTTGACCGTACGTCATGTAAAGTATAAAAATAATATATATTCTAAAATTTGGTTTTGATTTCTTGTTGCAATTTTTCAATTTTTATTTAAATATCACATTTATTTTAATATTGCGAAATCAGATATTTAAATAAAAAAATGTATGATTTCAGATATTCATTAATTTTTGTGTGAAAAAATTATTTTTGGTCGATCAATAATTTCTAATATCTTTAGCTACAATTCATCAGTTGGTCTTTCAGGGATATGAATTTTTTGGATTTACATACAGAAGTAAGTAGTAAACAATGTCAACAAAATTTTCTATATGCTGAATAAGAAACGAAAAAAAAATAGTTATCAGGTAGTAAAAAAAAATGTACTAACAGATAAATTTTTCTCAACCACATTATTTACTCTTTTCAACAGTTTAGATTTATCATTTTCATGCTAAGAATTTATGAAATTTGAAATAGCAACAAAAGAACAGATAGTCACTTCCATTTTTTAATCGTAAAATACATTATTTATTTACAGCTTACCATTTGTTATTGTAATTTGAATAAGAAAAATTAAGGAAACTTGACGACATTCTCTTGAACAAATTTTAATTATTTATCGTTTCCGTAACTTTTTACAAATCATACAATTTTCAAAAATGTAAACTTATATGTATGACAAAAAAATTATTATAACATACATTTCGCTTTTTCAAACAACATAATTAATATCAAAAACTACAGCTTTCAACGGTATTTAAAATCGATCATATCAATTTACTTTTTTGAGCATCATGAAGTATACTAATTTGAAGAATTTGAAGCTAAAATAGGATGTACTATCCGTGATTCTTAGTAACTATTGTAACTAACAATTAGAAATTCAGAATTTTGCAGTTGGAAGCTTGAAAAAGTGAATAAATAGAAAAACTGCACATAAATATGAAATAATGAAAAGCTAATTATCGATTAATATTTTCACATACAAACTTAAGAGAGAAAATACCAGCAAACTGTGAAACAAATAGAAATATAGAGATAAGGCATTACATTGTTGTCAAAATTTAACAAAGTAACAGACCCCCAATTCGTAACTTGCAAAAGAACATATTACAATTTAATATCTGGAACAGACAGTTTTTTTAAATAACTTTTAAGACTATTTTAAAATAAAACTTAGTAGCAGTATGTAACTTTAAATATTTCCAAATGTTTTGTGTCCTCACACATCAAAATTAGTTTAAAAAATAAAACGATTTTTTAATGTAAACATTATATATGTATATTTTATATAATAATTTTATTTCAAAAAATAATAATGAAATAAACGAGTTTTACTAGTAGCCAAATTTTTATGGATCGCGCGTGAGTCAACTTTTACAGCAAGGTATACATATTCAATGGTTTTTTTTAAGTATACAATACACAAAAAAACAAATAAGGACAATGTAACGAAAAAACAATATTTGAAAATATATATGCACTTTTTCGACATTTCCTAGAAGTTACCTCGGTATCTTTCAAGACTTTATGAATTTCTATAAAATTAAATTTATGAAAAAAACTTATTGCAGAATTTATTACTCATTCCATTAAAAATCTTCTCCTAATAGAAACATACAGAAAAAAGGACTTACTTCGCAAGATTAACAACATAACTAGAATAATCTGTTTCATAAAAAATTCATCATAAGTGGAAAAAGCACTGAAACGAAAAATGCCTCCAAGAAAAAAGTTCATAGTTTTATGAAAAAATAATTTTTTATACAATTTTTAATCGTCATTTGTTTTGCCATACCATATTATGTTATTAGAAATTAAGCAAAAAATGAAGATAGAACAAATATTTCTCATGAGCGTTTAATAAATAACCGAAAACTTGAGTAACGTAATGAGATAAATATTACTTTTTCCTTCATTTTACCATACTACTTTGCTAAACTGTTTCACTCAAAGCAAAAAACATTACGATTTTTTACACTCAATTATAAAAAAAAAAAAAAAAAAAAAAAACGAAATTAATATTGAAAAAAGTTGTTTTCTTATCAACTAGATCTTTCAACCTTGAAATCAGCTCCTTTTCACAAAAATAGTAATTTTGAACGAAAACCAGTAATCAGTTTTACGTATTTATCTCTCGACAACAAAAGCTCTTTTCATTCACCTAATACATTAATCACTATTTCCTTAGACATATATGAATAATCAATGGGACAGTAATTCTTGTCACAAAATCCATTGAAGTAGACAAGGAATATCCTATTATACAATAAATTATTTTCCATTCAACAGCAAATGCACTTCCAAGTTGCTTTACGCCCCTGAACAAATTGGGCGTGTGCGATAACCTGCGAAAATGCCCGACAATGCTGCAACTTTTGCTGCAAGGAGGGTATTTGCCAGTCGTCGAAGAATATTTAAAGAAATCAATTTGTGGCGGAGCCATCACGGACCCAAAAGTATGCTGTCCCTCCCATATAAGCATTTTAGAATTGCATTCGGCCTACGAAGATACAAAAACACAAAATCAATCAGAAACAAATGGAATTTTAACGCACCCTCTTTTGCCGAAAAATTGTGGCGGAGGAACATCTAGAGCTCATGAAAAATATCCAGAACATGCTTCCATCGACGATTTTCCTTGGCTTGCTATACTGGAATCGGAAAAAAGTAAGATATGGCTTTTTCCATTTTTTGTTTTTTTATTTATTGATAGAAAGCTTGATCCCATCATCATTCAGTTTTAGATATATTTTGCATTTCAAAACAATTTTAAAAATTCATTCACAGAATATGAATATTTATTTTTATCATGATAATATATAGTGAGAAATTTTCAAACACTCGGAATTATCTATAAATCGTATATTCGATTTAATCGAATTCGCACTTTTTAAAAAAAATTATTATTTACTTGAATTTTTATTTGCGAAAGATTGGTATTTTGTTAGTCTCAGCAAACTTATCATTTGAATAACAATAACGTTGTTACGATATTACGAGTTGTTACAAGTATTACGATATTGGATTAACATTTGTGTAAGTACAATATTGCACTTAATTTTTTTTTTTTATTATTTAATAGACATAAAAAATTGAAAAAATTGAATCTGAATTGAAATCACAATATTGAATGGAATCATGAAATATTGAATACCTCATCTTGTTGCATAACTACGAGAAGTTAATGTTTTTTCATGACATTACTAATGCAAATATTTGATAGACATAATATTATTAAAAAAAGGTGTATTAGTTCTATTACAATATTTTTTACAATATTTTTTATGCGTCTTTTCAATAAATCTGAAATATAGAAAATTTTCTTTGAGCTTTCACCAACTTCAAAATTGAAAACTTCGCTGATGAAAAAATGAATTTTGCGCGAATATAAATGTTTTTGATACTTTATTTTGAATTTAAGGTCAAATTTGTGAACAGCAACATTCAAGGCACAATTTTATGAACTTTTATTGGTGAACAAGTGTTTTCAATTTTAACTGTTAAGCACTTTCAATAAATCATTTCGAATTTCAAAAAGTATCTCAGATTTGAAATCAGAAAACTTGATTTGGAGTGTACCCATTCGTTTATGAGTCCAACCGATTCTCCTAAAATTTTAAATCCATTACTTTATAATTTGTAACGTAGTTCGAATAGTTTTGAGTTCCCTAAAAATAAAATCATTGACGCTCGAAACTATCGAGTCATTTTTAAATTTTCCGGCTCAATAAAAAATGCTCTATTACTTGTTGAAAAAAAAAGATAAAACATAAGCCAGTAAAACAATAGATTGAAGTGATAAAAAGAACAAAACAATCAAAGAAGATCAATGAAATTCAAAATTATTAAAATAACGTCAGAAGTTGAGTGAATTTTTGAAATTCAAAATTTTACGACGAAGTTTCACTCCTCTTGCTGCACAGGCTTAATTTCCCTTATACTAATAGAGGTGCGCAAGAGGAGTGAAACTTCGTCATAAAATTTTGAATTTCAAAACTTCAATCAACTTCTGACGTTATTTTAATAATTTTGAATTTCATTGATCTTGTTTGTTTTTTTTTTTTTTTTTTTTTGTTCTTTTTATCACTTCAATCTATTGTTTTATTGGCTTATATTTTTTCTTTTTTATTCGCCGTGAGAAGTTTCACTTCCCTCGTGAGTTTTTAAACTCACTCCAAGTTTTTTTTTTTGTTTGTTCTTTTTATCACTTCA
>JAPYZL010065371.1:0-33185 GCA_030522825.1 Platygaster orseoliae | reverse complement strand
TTTTTTTAATATATATATATATATATATATATATATATATATATATAATATAATATATTTGTATTATATATTAATATTATATATTTTATATATATATTTTATATATTTATATATTTATATATTTATATATTTTTTATATATTTTTATTTATTATTAATATAAATTAATATAATTATAAAATATATTATAAATATTATTATATTATAAATAATATTATAAATAACGTATTGTTAATTAAGATACAAATACATACAAACATAATAAAGTATTATTAATAATTAAATTATTATTGAACATATTAAATTATAATTAAATATGTTTATTATTATTATTAATATTATTATTAATATTATTATTATTATTATTATTATTATTATTTGTTCATTATTATTTATTATTTGTTTATTATTTATTCATTCTTTATTTGTTTCAGCGAAATTAGGTAACTCTTTACAATTTCTGACGTAATTTGTTATTAAGTTCGATTCCTTCCAACAAATGGAAAAAAATACGCATGAACACAAAAAGTTGCAAAAGTATGCAAAAATATGCAAGTTAATATTTTGATTGACTCTGATTATACAAGGTGTACCAAAGTCCCCACGCCAAAAAGAAATCCAGTATTATTTTTTAAATTTTGAGTCGAAAAGTCCTTTGCCACTTTTTACAAAACTCAAAAATGAAAAAGTTTTTCAACTTTGAAATATCAACAATAAACGCGCTCTTACGAGGAGTGGGGATAAAAACTACATACCAAACTCTACCCAAATTTTTTTCATATTTTTCTGAGTCGAAAAGTCCTTTGCCATTTTTCGCAAATCTCAAAATCAAAAAAGATATTCGAGTGAGAAGTTTCAACCAATCAGATTTCTCAGATTTCAAACTCGAATATCTTTTTGGATTTTGAGTTTTGTGAAAAGTGGCACAGGACTTTTCGATTCAGAAAATTATGAAGAAAATGTGGGTACAGTTCGGTCCCTGGTTTTTATCACCATTTGTTGAAAAAGCGCATTTATTGTCTAAATTTCAAAGTTGAATAACTTTTTTATTTTTGAGTTTTGTAAAAAGTGGCAAAGGACTTTTCAATTCGAAATTCAAAAAGGAATACTGGATTTTTTTTTGGCGCAGGGACTTTGGTGCACCCTGTATTTTGAAATATTTTTATATAAATAACAATAAACTTTTCCTGTAACCTTCTAAAAACTATCTATTTTTTGAATTTCGAATTCTTCCATTTTTACTCCAATTTTTTTTTTTTCATTAAATGCATGAAAAAAACTCAATCAAATTTTTGATAACACAAAATACACCGTAGTTTTCACTATACATTTTTAATAGTGAACTCAAAAAAATCTCGAAATTTCAACAGATATCCAAATTAAAAAATTTTCTGTAGAAATAGGTATGAAATCTTAAGTTATGATGAAGTTGATCAAATTTAATGAAAATTGAATCAATTCGTCATTTCAAATTTTTTACTGAAAATAGTTCATTTCGACAGAGTCATGTGTGGAAATGTTGACTTGGAAATGGTAAAAATTTGTTGACATAAACTGAAATTGGCTAATAAAATAGTTAAATCTGAGAAAAAAGAATATTTGAAATAGTAAATTTTCGATTAATTTCAACTTGGATTAGCAAGAATATTAAATGAATAATAACCAGGGTTGATGAGAATATATGTACTCGGAAAACAATTAAAAAATGCACGCAAATATGCACAAAAAATGTCATAAATATGGCGAAAAAAATTCGTGACAAATTAATTTTTCTATTTATTGCTTTTCTTTTGACTTTTAATTTTTAGTAAATTCAGTCAAAAGAGATCGTTCAAAAAATAATTAAAATCTCAAATTCGAAGTTATTTGCTATTAATAAGTCAATATCGATGAGATGCATTTTTTTATTTAAAAGTCCTAGCCACGATTACTTTATTTAAATACAAGGTGTTCTAATAACTTAAATGGTAAATTCTCAAATCACTAATTCAAAATTTTTCTGTTATTCACGAATTTTGCGATGAAATTCGTTATCCAGAAATCATAAAATTTTAAATCCTCTTTATTGTAATTATAGTTTCTCGAAAACGCATTTGATCGATCTTTCGTTCCTGCATTTTTTTCCCAATAGACATACTTCTCCGAATATTAATTTCATAATTTCCATAAGTTTTCATTATCTCGAAATTTTCTTTCATTCTTCTAATACTTTATGTAAAAACTGTAAGTACAAAGTGTTAAAGTCCAGAACGTATATCCAAACAATAATATTGATTTTAATCTTTGGTATTCACCCTTTCCCATTCCCCTGGAAATTTTTCATACTCTGCTAACATCCCATTCCATATTTCTTGATCGTCTAAACGAATTCAGTGAAAAGGGATTTGATGTATGGTCCTGCAAGTTACGTAATTCGCCAGGGTTGGATCGAGATCTGGCGAGGGTCTAGCGTGAGTCGAGGAAAAGGGTTGCGCGATCAGCGCGTAGCATTGAAATTACAATGGTAGTCGGGCGATATTTCGGACCAGCGGAAGTGTGCATAGTTCGCTTATCACGCTCTGCAAAGCCGATAAACAATCCCTTAAAGTGTGTCAAATTGCGAATATGTGGAGGCGCGATAACAGAATTTCAATCCCTTTGCACGAAGAATTTCACGGTGTTTATCGACTAGGAATTTCCGAATAAATTTGGAATTTTTTCCAAGTTTTTGAACAAGCAGAATAGAGGATTATGGTTTTTTTTGCGATGAAGATTCTATTAGTCAGAAAATCCAGGAATAGAAAGAATTTCAGATTTTTCAGTGTTGAATGAAATTTTTTAACTTTTTTATCTATAACCATGAATCTGATAACATAAAATTATCGAATTTTGAGACACAGAGTATCTGATTCTGGACAAGTGTCTTGTAAATTACAGAATTGATTTTTACATTACAGACTTCTTGGACCTAGGCGTGTGGTACATATTTTTAGTCTTCGCAATATTGGAGAACTTTTTTTTCATATTCCTTCGACATAATAAAATTATGTATGATGAAGAAATATGTGAAATTATTATTTCATGTAAATCATGAAAATTCAGAAAAATTCAAAAACGTTAGGAGTTTTGAAGATTATAAATTATTCAAAAAATTCTAAAAGTTCGTGGAATTTAGAAAAATGCTTATCAATCTTGTAGATTGTGGAAAATTTTAAAATTCTGTAAAATCACATAAATCGTGGAGTATCTTCTCACTTTTTTAAATAAAAATAAACATCACTGTACGGAGATCGTCAATAATGCTGTAGCATTGGAAAAAATAGTAAAATTTTATAAAATATTAATTATATTTGGGAATTATTTTGACTATCATATCCCTTATAATATATGTGATAATGCTACTTTTAATTTTTTAACAAAAATCAAAAAAACTTCAAAAGTATTAAAACAAGCGAAAAATCCTAAGAGGTTAAAAAGATTATCATCGATTTGGGAAAGTTAAAAATAACAGAGTAACATGTTTTAAATTATAAAAATATCAGAGATTATAAACAGTTTTCAAATGTTCCTGAAGGTTCTAAAATTTCAGCAAACGTTCATAAATCTTGTTGATTGTAGAAAATTAAAAAAATTTTGTTCAACTACAGAAACTATAGAGTATCTTTTTAACTTTTGTTGAAAAAATTAATTTCATCGTACGGAGATCGTCAATATTTCCTAACCATTCAAAAAGTTTGTGAAATTTTATAAAATGTCAGTAAATTTTACATATTATGCTGATCATCATGTTCTTCTTAAATATGTATGACAATGCTTTTTTTTTAATTTAAAAAAAATATGAAGAATCTAAGCAATAGTTCAACATATGAAAAATCTTACGAGGTTGGAAACTTTATTATCGATTTAGAAAGGTTCTATAAAATTTGAATAGTACAATGATTCAAATGATTTATATTTCAGAGATTGTCAACAGTTTCCAAAAGTGGTTAAAGTTCGTAAAATTTTAGGAATTTTTCATAAATTTTTTAGGTTGCTAAAAATTTCGAAAATTCTGTCAAACTACAGAATTGTGCAGTATTCTTCAAACTTTTTAAAATAAGTATCATCCTACGAAGACCATCGATATTGCTATAGTACTTGAAAAATTCATAAAATTTCATAAAATGGCAAAAAATTTTGCATATTGTTTTTATCATCATACTTCTTCAAAATATGCATGACAATGTTTTTTTCATTTTTAATTAAAATTTGAAAAATCTAAAAAATAGTATGTACAAAACACCTAGAACACAGAGAGTTTAGAAAATTTATCATCAATTTCGTTGGATTCTAAATAACTTTGTTGGTATCATGATTCAAATAAATTATTCATATCTGAGAGATTGCAACAGATTTCAAAAGTTGTTGAAATTCGTAAATTTCAGGAATTGTTCATAAATTTTGTATGTTGCCGAGAATTTCGAAAATTCTGTAGAACGACAGAAATTATGCAGTATTCTTTAAACTTATTAAAATGAAAATAAATAACATCATACAGAGATCGTCAACAATGCGATAGCACTGGAAAAATTCGTAAAATGTCAACAAAAAAAATAATAAATTTAGGTGATTGTTTTCATCATTATGTTCCTCTAAAATACGCATTACGATATTTGTTTTTAATTTCTGAATAAAAATCTAAAGAAACTAAGAAATAGTACAAAACACGAAAAATCCTAAGACTTGGAAAAAATTACCAATTTTCGTAAGTTCTGAATGATTCAGTTATGATAATGTTTTAAATGATGAAAATCTTAAAAACTCTCAATAACTTTCACAAGTTCTTAAAATTCGTCAAATACAGCAAACGTCAATAAACTTCGTAGATAGAAAATTAAGAAAATGTTCTAAAACTGCATAAACTGTGCAGCACTGTAAATAAAAAAAAAGTTTCATCTTAAAAAGAAAGTCATGAATTCGGAAAGTAGATGAAAATCTCGAATTTCAGTATTGCCTATAATTTTTGTAAATCGTGACAAGTCTCAACCATTTGACAAATCTGCATTTTGTAAATGGATGTGTTTTGGTGTCGCTATTTTATACGAGTACTGCTGCTCAGCATCCTCAAATTCTCTACCACTCATGGCATTTCAAAGTAGAGAATTTCAGAACTCGAAATTAAAGAATACGACATTTGTAATAGCCTCCCTCCCCCCTTTCAAACAAATACCTCCATTTTCCATTAGGACAAAATGTCTTGTACATTTTCCGTGGTTCATTTCAAGTTTTCACAGCGTCGTAATCGACAAATGGAAAAAAAAACCGCAGAAACATCGGTAGACTTCGCAGCGTTGAAATTGACAGTTGAATTTAAATGATGCATATTCCCGATGATGGAAGACGCATCTACATTCCCGAAGCGTTAGCGCGACAAGTGATTTACTTTTTTACGAGGCCGTTCAAGCGCGTCAAATTTTACGAGCACAGACGACGAAGGCGTTCAGGAAAACGTCGCGTTTCGACTGCTTTTTATTGAGTCATGATCTTGGCGCCTATTGAGGGGGAATTAAAAGATATAAAAACGTATCAAGTTGGAGGCAATCGACATTTCTCGCGATCTCATTAATTGAGGATTATTTTTCAGTGCAGTAACGTCAACTAATGCGGCGAAAAAATTTTCCACTGAGGGAGCTTTCATGAATGATGTCACAGTTTTTGATTGTAAATGAATTAACTCGAAAATATTTTCTGGAAAATGTGATCTTTCTGGATTCCTACATAATTAAAAATTCGATTTTTGTCAAAAATTTTATTTCTCCATGACATTCATTTTGTCTGTGCAAGAACGTATTTCGTGACTTTTCTTTTACTAAGACCATTCAGTTCTATTTTTCGTTCTTCAAGTTCCTTTTCCACTCGTAAATATTTGGCCTTTGATAGGAAAGCGCAGACATTCATTTAACGGTCGTGACCGTAAATCGAGGAGACCGAAGTTTCAAGATATGTGGCACCTCGTGCGCATTTTACAGCGGTACAACGTGGTTGTATCGATTGTCGCGAAAGAAACGACTCGTTGCACGCGGCGATCAACGCGCATCTTGCATTAAAATCGCGAGTAAAAATAGAGTAATCGACTATTTCAACAGAATAAAACATCATCGCGGAAAGCTTATCTCGCTGAACAAACATTTTTGCGTTCTGCGAAGTGACGTGAATAATTGCGGAAATGGGAATGCAGGAACAGGTGTAAACCAATGATTTCACAGAATGAGTTTAAAAATAAAATACAGTGTTTTTAAACATTGACTGTACGGAAGTAGAATAAACTACATTCTAATTATTTATTTATCTAGAAATGACGCAAATGAGCAGATCGAAATATTGAAATTTGAGTTGATTGTTAGAATTGATTTTGTCGGAATAATAAGGTGGAATTTAGGTTTGGGCTGGATATTTCAATACTTTATTTTTGATTCTCTATGGGAAAAACTTTATTATCATATTCTTTAGGTATATAGAATATATATCGTATATATTCTTCTATATACGGTTTGACTTTGATTGCGCAATAAATGATATGGAATAGAATATTCAAAGATAAACAAATGATTGATACATCATGTTACAACCAAATACCTTTATCCATTATTGGCTCTCAAACGTTTGATTTCTATTTGTCAACAGTTCCAGCTCAGTTTTTCCCCGGCGTAAACTCTCGTTCCAACGTCCCTGCGTTAGGGGTGAAAAAACTCGGTATTTCGAGCTGAAAAAAGAGACTCCTTTTGTCGACGGGCGCCAATAGCTCGTAATAAAAAGCGCAAACAGCGCGTATTTATCCGCGATATTCGACCAGGTTCGCGACTCCACCGGAACTACCGTTGTGAGAAAATAAACGCCTAAGGACATCGAGTAGACAGACAGTCGGGTAAATAATTGCCGGATAAACGGAGAGAGAAGATGAAAGAAGGTGTCACGAGCGCGCACGTGACTCTTCGAGAACGAATTTCATCTCGGAATTTCGAAATTCTTTCAACGTTTGACCCTTCTCTTTTTTGGGAGCTTTCCAATATCGTCACGGTTTTTTATCGTTTTCACCCCTTTTTCGCTTTGTCAAAAACTCTGACCAGTGGCGTAGGCAGGAAGTTTTTTAAGTAGTGTATGAGTGTCGCGTCATCCTCTTCAAGGATTTTATTGTTCTAAAATAATTGTGTAATATGAGTAATTGAAAGAGCTATAGTGAAAAAATTGTTTTTCTGTTCATTTTAAATTTTTATGAATTCATGTTATACTGCCAGCTCTCTTTTTTGGCAGTGGCTGTGTTTGAGTTATTTATTTTATTTGTGGATATTCATGATTTCTTACTTGTCCTTCGCTGCAGGATTGTAATTTAGATAATTTTTTCTCAAATAAATATCCAGTGACGTGGGAAGAAAATATTTTCGAGGGAGTTTTTTCGGAAAACTATACTTTTCTTTTGGGATTTTTTAATTTTTTTTTTTTTTTTTGATCATCTGGTTACGAGAGGGCGGTTTTTCAAATAATTTTGAATTTTGGGATTTTAAAGTTGTACAACTTTTTGAGTTCAGTCATAGATTTTTCTCAAATGTATGTACATAATGGTATGTGATATTAGTGATTTGTAAGTATTTTACAGATTTCTGTATAGCTGTTTATAATTCGATGCTCTGAAAATGAAAAATATAATAATTTTATTATTTTTATCAATTCTTTAGAAATTTAGAAAGACACAGATTTTATATTCTTTCGCAGACTTCTGAAATTCTCGTGTTGTATGGTATTTATTGAATTTATTGTATTTTCTTGTATTGTTAGCTTTATAGTATTTATATTGATCACTCTATCGATTTTCAGTACTTTGATTAGTTGAGTTTATTTTCAGAAGATGGTTTATTTTATATAGATTGTTGGTAATTTTTTAATATTTATAGAATTTATAGAATTTTTTTGTATTTTTCTGTTGTTATAAATAGGTTGATTAAATAATATATTTGATTATTTGGTGTTTTATACATTTTTCAGAAAACCATGTTGAAATAGTTGTTGAATATTGGTGGATTTTCAGTATCTCTCGGTTTTTGAGTATTTATTAAATTTTGAATGATCATTTTTTTTTTCTAGTATTTTTGTAGATTGATAAATAAATTTCTAGAATTCGGCGCAATGGAATTGAAATTTCGGTTGATTTTCAGTAAATCAATACAAATCTGTAACAAATTACACGTATATAAATTTTCCATTTTTTAAACATTCCGCTTCATTTCTCATTTTTTAACTATCCCTGCACTTTTTTTTATTATTTTAGAGTACTTTAATAAATTTCTACCATTTCTCAACATTGCCTCATAGCTTTTGATGCTCTAGAACTCGAAATTTTATAGAACGTTGGTATTCATTCAGATTTTTCAAATATCAGTTTTTTCATAGCATTCCAATAATTCAAGTATTTTATAAAAGTTTGTATGATTCGAAAGATTTTTTGTCAATATTTTTGGCATTCAATGTTCAGGGTCCGAAGTTTCCAAATTTTCAGTATTTTTGTGGAATTCAGTTTTTCTTTGTCAATTACTGATTTAAAACAATTTCCAAAAAATTTTTTTTCTAAGTAATGTCTAAGGCATACATCTACGATTACAACTTTGTTTAATGTGAAAATTTTCCTCAAGTTAGGATAATTGCAATTTTCAAAATGTTGGAATGAAGAATTTTAAATTTCGCTCAACTCAGAGAACTTACTAGGAAAGCATTGGTTATATTCTGTAGATTTGAGTAAATTTATTTGTAATCATTTTTACTTATTTCATTATTTATTATTGTTATTTTTATGCATTATGTATTGAAATTATAATACTTCACCAAATTATAATACAAAGTTATCACGCATGACACTCATATTTAATAAATTATTAAAATTGGGAGCTATAGTCTACTTATCTTTCTATTAGATTCTAGAAACACTCACCATTGAATGATTTTTTTTGTTTTATGGCTCTTCATTTATTTAGAATAATTTAATTCCTAATAAAAAAAAATAATAGAATAATATCAATATAAAATAATATTATTGACACATTACATAATTATTATAAAGTAATATAAATATTCATGATAGAATTCGTGCCATTCTATCTTAATTCTTGAACACTATTGCTTTCATAAATTTTTTTAATAATCTTTTTTTGATAGTTTGATTTTATCATTGCTTTTTGAAAAAAGTTTTTCCTTAAATTGTGAGCTATAGCACTTTTATGTTCATGTTAGATTCAAGAAATACTCGTCATTAAATAATTTGCTCGTTTTATAAATTTTCATCAATTCAAAAGAATTTTTTTTATTTCCTTTGTTTGGTTTTATTTGAATTTTTGAATATTATCATTTTTCAATATCGTTTTAATTATATACTTTTCATGTGATTTTATCATTGCATCTTCTTCAAGATTTTTTTTTTTAATAAATGTTCCTTTTTTTAAATATGCAGGATAGGTCAAAAGAAACTGCGAAATAATTCATGGTATTTACTTAAAGGACTCATCATCGGCACGAGAATAGAGCCTTGTGAATTTGAATATGTGTGGGCCTTCGGCGTCGCACTTGAAACTATCTCTCTTCAAAGCATGTAATAATCTAATCGTGAGCAAGCGCCGCAGCCGGGCCAAATGTTGACAGGACTCGTTAACATTGTCGACTTTTTTATGATTTAACGATGCCAAGTTCGCGCGTGAGAAACATTCCTCTGGCATCTCTTTCGGTTCTTTATGATCTCGTTCATCATATCGTGCCATAGGGTTTATTGAATCGAATTGTGGAAAGAGTGGGGGATTAAATTTCAGAATTGTTCGCAATTTCCCTGAGTTTGTTGAAAATTCACATAGTTTTTTCGAATTTCGTATGGTTTGTTTATTACTTTCAATTAAGTTTATTATTTTTTTAACGAATAAGGAGTTTTCTGAGCATAACTCTTATTAATAAAGAAAAATGTTTCCTCGTTGCATTTCGTTTTTTTTTTTGAGCTTTTTCTACTGGCTTTTTTAGAATGAAAAAACTGTTCTCGAAATTTTTCTTTGACCAATAAACTTCACTTTCCGACGTTTCGAGGTTACTTTTATAGGTTCATAAAACTTTCGGTGGCACATTTCCTCTGCAGCAGTAAAACCACATGAAAACTCGTAACTTTTTATCATACGAATTTTTAATCACTTAAAAAGTCGGTTACTTTTTGCTCTTTGCAATAGAAATCGAAACACATCATCCGCATTGCGGCCAACGCGAAGACACAAGGACGTATGTGCTGCATTCGATACATATTTAATGCACAAACTAAAAGTGAATCGAACGAAAATTAGCCCACATATACATATTCGATTATTCAGAAAACGTTTCAAAGTCAATGACATTTCCTTGAATTGCCTATTTTTGGAGTTTTTTAAAGAAATTTTTCAAATTTTTGTGTTGTGTTCATTGAAAGGGTTGAAATTTTCAAAAAATTGTATAATTGTAAAACTGTCTAAATGTTGAACCAGTACGAAATTATAACTGTTTAAACTTTTGGAAAACATAAAAAAATTTTGTTTTTATAAGTCAATCTATAACAAGGATAGAATTATTGAAAAATTCTTATGTTCTCAAGGAGTGATACATGAAAATTATTTATAATGAAAAAATTTGAAGAAAGCAACATTCGAAATTTGAAATTTCATTGTCACCCCAGAAAAATTCGTAATTTTTGTTACGTAAAATATATTCTTGAAAAGTAGTGACTAGATAAGAACACTTTTCTTTTCAATTTTTTTTCTGATTACTTTTACATTTTTTTGTTTCGGATATTATAACTTAAAGACAAATACTTACTTCATTTTATGTAACTTCGAAATTTCACTTTGAATATACCGAAAACTATGTTTAGTCAATTTCGTACTCTACAGTTTTTAATAACTAACAAATTTACAATAATTGCGACAGTTGTCAATAAATGAAAGTTTATAATGAATTAGATAAATTTTACTTCAAGTATGTTACTGGAAAATTTGTGTCAGACTTGTAAAACTGTTGAAACTGTCAACATTGTAAAAAATATTAAAAACGGCCAAAAATGTCTTAAATTTGTTTTAGAACTCGGTTTTTTGGTTCATTCCAATCATCCAGTGAATTATTTAAAAATTTTCATGCTTTTGCAACATCAACATTTATAAATTGATTAATCACGAATCAATTTCATAATTATGAACTAGTTCTTATGAAATATGAGAATTTTTCACAGTTTCAATAGTTGTCATATGAAAAAACAATGCAGAAAAAAACAATAACTATGATAAAACTACGAACACTATCGATTTCGTGGTATTTTCGACAGTATAGTTTTTTTAGTTTCCACAGTTTTCGTAGTTTTTATAGTTGTCATATTTTATGCTGAACTATTTCAAATAACTATCATAAATTATTATTAAATCACAAAGTTCATTAAAAATGATAAACTACGAAATTTTTTCTTGATTTCCATACTTTAAATATTATATTAAAATCATGAAAATTATAAGAAAACTACGAAAATTACCGAAAACTTCAAAATCATCGTTGTATTTTTTTTGCGATTGACTCTAAAAATTTACATCACCAAAAAATCTCCGATATTCCTTATAAAATCCAAGCCAGCACCCTAACAAAACCTAATCACGAAACACGCCCTCTATTTCCCAGGCGAATTAAAAGGCCCGATAGCGAAAAATACAGTTCAAAAAAAAGAAAAAAAAAGAACTAAACGCTTGGGCTCGTTGCGATCAAAAATCGTCATAAATTATAATAAGATCAGCGAAGATGGAAGTCTTAGATTGGGGTCAAGGCGCGCGGGGCTACGGAGAATATAATAACTATATATTCCTGCGATGGCTTGTCAATGCGGGGCGATTCATCAATTAGCTCGCAAAGAGATTTAAGCCTTTGGCAAGTGTGCCGCCTATCGCGGTTATAAATATATCTGATTACACGCGATGTTCTCGCTACAGATATACAAAACGCTCGCGTCTACATGCACCGAGGGCTTTACGTGAAATGTGGCTGGCCCTGGCAGAAGGGCTCATCGACCTACAATTCCAGGATGAACTGGAGCGCTGCTCCAAAATGACGGTAACAGCGAAAACGAGGAAAAAAGGACTTATCGACTCTTTGAAGCAGGCAACCGCAATTCTAAGGTCATTGGGAATTGGGGAACATGATTTCTATCTAGTGTCATTTTTTATTTTTTGTAAGAAAATTTAATTCTCTCCATGGTTCGAACTTTTACATCTTTTAATTTGGGTACCCTGCAGCGTAACCATTACGCCATGGTACTAGTTCTTCAAAATGTTGAGCCTATTTTACTTTTCAAGGTCAAAAAATGAACGGCAGTGTAGTTGAGTTTTATGAAACTAGAAAAACGTGGAAAAAAAGGAGGCTATCTAAGGATTCCTCATTATCATCAGTTTTTTGTTTTTTTATGAATTTTTATACTTAATTGTGAAACGAAATAAAACATTCTGATATTATTCATTGAAGTTGTTTACTTGTACAGTAAATTTTTTTAATTTTATGTACTATAAATTTAATAGTGCTAGAAAATACACATACATTCTATGACTACATATTATGTTCTTTCAACGATACATACAATTACAGTTATTAACAATAAGTAAAAAGATCGATTAAGAACAATATTTAACAAAAGTCATTGAAATATACAATTCTCGTTTCTTGTTGAAATGAAGTTCGAGTGTAATCGATAATAAAACGATTATAACTTAAATTTTTCCTCAGTCTTGATACCTTGTCTAGAGGCACAGACAGAAGAAATGTGAAGGGAGGTGTTTTGAAAAAATCTATCTCAATATTATTTTCTTAAAAATCTATAAAATATAAAAAATTTTTAGAATACTTTAATTTCCAGAGTCCTACTAACTTGGAACCTTATAAAATCCTTATAAATTCCTTATAAGTTGATGAAAATTTTATAAGGAATTTCAAAATTTATAAGGATTACGAAATTTCAAAAAATTTTTTCCTTATAAGTATTTTATAAGGTCGCTTAATTTGTATAGGGATTTTATGAGGGTGCCTTATAAAAACTGGAAAATTTCACAAGGAATTCAGATTTTTATAAGGTTTTATAAGGTTTATATAAGGTTTCAAGTTAATAGGGAGTATCGAATTCCAGAAAGCTATATAGAAATTTATATCTGAATACCCTTCAAGTTTTCGAAATACTAAGGGTATAAGAATGAGACAAAATTTCAACCTCAGTGATTTAAAAACTATTAAAATCTAGATCCATTATATTTAATACGTATATGAAAAATGTAAGACTCTGGAATACCAAATTTACATAATTTTGAAACACTGAAATCCATTACATTGAAAAATCCTACAAACAAAACCACATTATCAAAGATTAAATATCATAAAATTCCAATGTAAATTCTTTTTATTATTTCAGGCACTATAAAGTTTCCGTATTTTATGATCTACATACAATTTTCTCGTATTTTCTGGTATTTTTAAAGATTTCTTCGAAATGTGTGACTCACTTCACAGATTTCTAGAATTCAATACTGAAGTATCGAAATTTACATTGGTTTTCAGTTTTTTGTATTTTCATAGATTTCTAATCCATTTGCAGATTGTATATAGATTTCTAGAATTCCATGCTCTAAAATTCTAATTTCAATAGATATTCAGTATTTTTAGAGATGTCTGGGAAAAGTAGATCTATGAACATTTTGAATATCTTATTGATTTTTTATATTTTCGTACTTTTGCAAGTGTTTACAATATTTTGTAGAGTTTTAGAGTATTTTTATAGTTTTATAGTATTTCTATATGTATATTTTTTCATAATTTTTTTTTAATTCAGTGATCTAGAATCCCAAGTTTCGTGGATCGTACGTGTTTGTTCAGATTTTTCAGGAAACAGTTTTTTATAGAACTCTGATACTTTGAGTATTTGTTTATTTTGTTTATGATTCCAAATAATTTTTGTCATTTTACTGAATTTCTGTCTAGATTTCTTGAATTCGAATTTTCGTATATTCTAGTATTTTTTATTAATTATTGGATCGAAACAGTTTCTCAAATTTCTTTTTTCTACGTTATTCTAGCTAAACATTTATAATTATTATTCTTATGAAGCGAAAATCACTATTATTTTCGAGTTATTGAAATTCAGATGCCTGAATTTATTTAAATTTGAGAACTAAAAGAGAAACGTTTGTGACGTCTTTAAGATTTCAGAAAGTACATTTTTGATACTTTTCCCCAATTCACATGATTTTCTATTATTTTTTTTTTATTATATATATACTCAATTTTTAAAAATGATTATCATAAAATCAACGCAATATTTGTTTATTGTTAGCATTTTTTTAGATTTTCGAGTTAATCAATCCTTTTTATTTATTTTTCAATGGAAAAATAATCAATTCTACTTCAATTTCGGGAAGACCTTTTCACTGAAGAATATTGTCCATACAAAGTCTTGCGAAATAAAATTGTTAAAAGTCCTCTAGTTCCCAGCTGACGCTCATTATCCGACATTACAAATTTTCCTCTTAATTCCTGACATTTAATACCCCTTGCCATTATTTCAAGCAAAAAATCTTTTCTAAATTTTGTAAGACAATCAAAGCCAATCCCCGTTCATCGATAAACGCGTCGTCGGCCGCCAACGAATTCCGCGGATTAATTAGCGCTTCGGCGAAGCCGACAATTGTTTTTCGTAAAGAGGTGCTCAAAGGCTAATCAAAAATGATAGCGCAAATCCCAATAATCGCTTCACGAGGCGGATGAAATATGTAGGCCGGTATTGACGCTATTTAAAGTCGTCTCGGTGAGATTGAAAAAAATACGTTCGATCCCCCCCCCCTCCACCCCCGCCCAGTCTCTCTCCCCCCGGAAGGTGACAAATCACGCGAGGAATACGAGGAATTGTCGGCGTGAAAAAAAGGCCCCTCGCGAAGGAGGCTCGGCCATTTGTCTCCATTTGCGGTAATTTTTTGCCGTCATTGAAACGAATGGTGATGGCTATCAACGTTCGATTTGGGGCTGCGCGAGCCGCGGACGGCGATGAGGCTTTTATAGTGCAAAGCCGAAGTCATCGACCGGTCGATCGAATTAGCCCCGACCTTGACCCCCACCAGGACTTGAACTCGTCGATGCTGCGCGCGCCTTAGCCCATCGCTCGATTTTCGCGACTCGCTTTTAGTAATGGCAAATATCGAGGAAATGAGTTGTTGATTGTTATTGAGAATCTTGGAGTTTTATCGATAATATCGATTCGAATTCCCATTGTTGCGGATCTTTTGGAGCTCAAGAAATGAAAAATAATTTCTTGTTTCTTGTTTTCAAGCTTACGGCCTTTTATTAGGTCCTCATCAGGAACTGCATTTACATGAAAATAATTTTCTAATGAATACTCAAATCATCAATATTTTACAATAAGTTTCACTACTTACATTATATTCTTATAACGCAAATCTATTTTTTATTTATGATAGGATATTATATAAGTAGTGAAATTACTGGTGAGATATTAATAATTTGAGTATTAATTAGAAAATTATTTTGATGTAAATGTAGTTCCAGATAAGGTCCCAATAAAAGGTCGAAGGCTTGAAAAAGAAAAACGAAATATTAGTTTTAATTTGTTTGTCCCCAAAAGATCGGAAACAATGGGAATCAGTAATCATTAAAAGGGAGGATTAATAAATAACAATATCGATTTGATTTTTGCATATATATTGAGGTGGTCGTAATTTTGGTGAAGTTAGAATTTTTTCCATTTTTGGCCTGAAGGTCAATTAAAATAATGAGAAAAAATTTTTTCAGGAAGTTTAACTGAATTAGGATGTTACTGAGATGTGTCAGCGAGCTGTTCAAGTTTTAAATGGAAAATACTTGTTAATCTTCATTTATCGCTCCATCTATATCTTCTTAATCAGACAATATTACATTTTCCAAATTCTCGGCATTTGTTTTGCCCTTTTCAGGAAATCACGAAGAACATGCAAATATTTTCGAAAATATCTGATGTCAATCATTTTTGTCAATTATTCATGTACAACTAAAACAGTACATTTCTGAGGAAGTCGTATTATTTTAGATTAGAGGAAGTTGTATTATTTTCTATTCTCTCTCTATATAATTTTTGGGGATTAATTGTTTTAATTTTATATAATAAATTGACGGAAATGTTTGACTTTGATTTTTTGGAAAGAGTTAATGTGTTTGACATGATTTCCTGAAGAGGGCAAAATGAATACCGAAAACTTGAAAAAAAAGTAATATTGTCTTATAACTAAAATGAAGATTGTCTCCAAAATTATCGTTAAGAATAAAATATGGATAATGTGTGTTTCTTATGTTTCACTAAAAAATATTAACTTTTTAAAAACTTACAGAATATTCTGGAACTTAGCAGAGTTTGAGTACATGGTGGAGGGCTCGACAGTTAATTTTTTCTTATTTTCAATTGAACGTTATCATCATTATAATTGTTGATAACTGAAGCAGGTTGTGTTGTGTTTGGGAAGGTATTATACGCTAATAATGATAAAGAAAAAAACTAAAAAAATTGAAAACAGAACTTTGTACTGATTACACAAACTCTGCCAAATTTCAAAGTATTCTGTTAGTTTTTTTAAGAATCATGAACTTAAATGTCAAGCATGAAAAAAATACATGTATTTTTTCTGTTTAAAACTTGACTAGCTCTGTGAAACGTGCCAATTATATCAGAATTCAGTCAAACTTTACTGAAATTATAACTATTAACTTAAAAATGAGTAAATATCTTAGACCATATAGTACATGGACCGCTCGTCAGGTATCGAAAAAACGTGGCAGACATATGGAACAAGTTTTATTGTCCAACCCCATAGCAGCAATACAATTGTGTGCAGCAGTTGGCAGCACTGCAGCAGACAATTGTATTGCTGTTATGGGGTAAGACATAAAAACTTGGCCACGATGTGCGCACGATTTTCAGCGTACAACAAGGTAGGCGACGAGCGGTCCATGTACATACTATATGGTCTACATGGTAAATGATTGATACAATTTTCGGTCATTCATATTTGCGACAACAAGATGTGTCAATTATTGAAACGCCTTTGCGAATTCCCATTGTAGGGATTCAATTTCCTGAGTTACTATGTATCTTTAATTGCACAGTCAAAGTCCAATCGTGTATCAGTCGAAGAATAAGATAATAACGTGCCTTTATGCCGTGGCACCTTTGAGTGTTAATAATGCGATTGTCGATTCATTTGTAAGTGTGCTTTGAATGAGCATTTTTTAAGCCAACGAAGACATTGCTCTGTTTGATACATCAAAGCTTCATAATTTTGCTTTTGAATTGAGAAGCAATGTTAAAATCAATGAACTTTTTACATATCTCAAACATTGCACATTCATTCTGCCAGGACAAATATATTTGAGTTGATACTTATTTGAAAAAAAGGTCGAGTTGATGCATTAATGACTCTGTAACCATTCAAGGGTAGAAATGAAGCTGATTGCTCAATGATGTTGACATGTTTGCAACATCGCAAAGCACACTTGTGATGTATACAAAAATGCAGGATTTCGCTAGAACATCTTCAACGAATCGAGTTACGATTTCGGCCAATTATGATGCAACATCGAATGTGTAAAGATGTCTACGACCGTGTTATCTGGGTAGATGCTAAGCTTAACATACACTCAAGTTTTTTGTTTTCTGCAATTTTTCATCTCAGATTAGAGTAAGCAAAAACCGAAGTTGACAAGAACCGTAAGAGTATTAATTTATAAGGTTCGCAGCTGAGTATAATCGATAAGTGCCCATTTCTTGGCCGTCGGCTCTTGGAGCGTGAACAACTCGGAAGAACTTGTATAATTAAACGCTCTCACATATAATATCGCGAAAGGGTGGAAACGCCGACTCAATTTTCATCAACTCGTATATCGGTTTACCCCTTTTTCACGCTCCGTCGAGCGCGAGTATGAATTACAAGCGTTGGGTTGCTGACTCGGTCGCTGCGAATTCTATCAATCGATAGGGCCAATTATGCACGTGATACGCTTACGTAACCGATTGAATTTCCAACGACAAATTGTCAGGCGAATTATTTCGAGTTTTCGCGATTTTGCGGAGTCGTGGAACTGCAAAGGAAAAATTAAAAAATGGTTTTTATTGCATTTATCATTCAATATTGCATGGAAATTTAAAAACTACGAATTGTTGAATTTATGAGTCTAGAGTACAACGAAAAACTGAAAAAAAAATGTACAAGATTTTTTCATAGTTATAACGGTTTTGAAATATTTGGAAAATTTTTGACTGTTCCGACGGTTCGTTGTTACTTGACAGTTAACAAAAATAATTAAAAAGCTAACGAAAATGTTTAAATCGTAAAAACTGTTGTAAAAAATTAACCGTAAGATTTTTCATGAAATTCTGAAGAACCAAGATTTCTAAAACCAAGTAATTTTCTAACAACATCAAAAGTATTGAAAATAGATTGTAAACATTTTTGAAAGTTGTAACAATTGTCAAAACTTACATACCAGTCAAATGCTCTCAAAGTTTTTTTTCTTCCATAGTACTCACCATAATCCAGTATAGTTTACTTTACTTTTCATAACAATATATTATTTTTTAATGCTTCTACAAATAAGGTTGTTATCTTACATATATTTATAAATTATGATAATAAAATTTATTTTATTCGTAAATCAATAGTTAAAACTCGAAACTCTTGCTGAATTTATAAATTTTATAAATTTAAAAATTTGAAACAAATACGATTAACTATAATTTAGGAAGATTAATAAATAATGTATGAAGATAAAGCATAGCAAAATGAGGAAGTCGTAAACTTCAAGTCAAAGTGGATAAAAAAGATTGATTTTCGAAGTGAAATCCCAAGATTCATGTTCGCTACCACCTAATAAATCATTCCCATCGCGAGGGATTCAGCCTATTGTCGAATCACTATTGAGTGTCCATAAAGTTAAAAGCCGTTAGTGCGTGTTATCTACCTGCAAAAACGCGGTAATGCCGTGCAATAAATTCCCTTCTTTCCTGCGAGCAAATGCGCCGATTAATGGTTTTTACCGTTACGAAAATTTGTACGTTGGAACGGTATCGTTTTGCACTCTTTTACGAGAAATGTGTTGATACTTATACAGTTTTTTTTATACTTATGAATGAGTAATAGACAGGTTATGAATAATAACATGTCAGAATCTTTTTTAACAATAATTTATGCGATTATGAAGAAAAGATGTATATTACTTTCTGATTTTATATATGTCATGGATGATAATGTTTTGGAAAATCAATTTCTTTCAGTAATGAATTATTGAAATATTAAATTGAGTTGCAATGTGTCCTATTAAAAAATTTTTTTCCGGGCATTAAGTTTTTTAAAATTTGTCAATTTTGAATTACACTGAATCTTGATTCAGTGAAATCTGCTGTTTAGTGAGTTAAATCTACTTGCAGATATATGCAATTCCTCTTTTACTATTCGAATCAGTGACGAATATGCTACTGAAATTAATCGAAATTCCACTTTACGAAGTTTACAGTTTTATTTATGATTTTTCCAAGAAAACCCTATAGTAGTTCACTAACTGAATTTGAATCAATGAATGTAACTAATATAAATAAGGAATATCTTCAATATTCTGTAAAAGTCAGTCAGGAGACAATTTAAGTTATGAAAAAACCGCGGATGATTAATAACTGTTTTCTGTTGATCAGTGCCTTGTGTACTGAATGTTAATGAAAATTCAATAGTTCACATCAGTAAACTATAATCCTGCAATTTTATTGTATCGTAGTCACTTATTCTGAATTTCCTAATGAAGCAGTGGTCGATTTACCCATTAAGAAAAAAAATGATTTTCCACTGAAATCAGTGTTTCGTTAATTTATTGAGTTTCCATCAGTGAATGACTGCTTACTTTCTGAAACTTCAAACTAAAAATATTATAATTACTATATTATTATCGTTACTAAAATTTTATTCTTAATAATTTAAATTAAATCAAATTTATTCGGAAATGAGTGAATCAACATCTGATCACTCAGAGCCATATTTTCAATTTTATTACATCGATGATTCAAACCTCATAGGATCCTCATTAGGATCCTTAAAAAGAGATCAAAAACTCAACAAAATCAATTTCATAAAAATTATTACTAATTATTCAAAAAATTAATATATTTATTAAGTTCTATCCTTCAAAAGTGATTGACACGTAATGCACCATAAAAAAAACCATTTAAACAACTATTTATAGGTATAAAAAAAACTCATTTAAAAAAATTTAAAGTCGTCGTCATGTAAACTTCCTTACTGGTGAATAGGCACAATGAAAGTACAATAAAGCAAGCACAATAGAATAGCATGCATCAATAACGACTGAATTAGTTAAATTCTTGAACTAATGTGATTCCAATTTTTAAAATATATTTTTTAATAAGTAAAATTATCTTATGAAAACGAAAAATATGATCCTTCTTAACCAATTTCTTTATTATATGAAACACGTTAATTTTTTTTCTTTTGTCAAAGAATGATACCTGAAATCAGAAATTAGTTGAAATTTGAAAATGTTAGAAATTGATCTTTCAAAAAATAGTCAAAATTCGCGAGCAAACAGCATGCTGACGGAAAACGGGAAAGAAACTGTCTTGAAGAGGGCCAAATTCTTGGCCGAAAACTCGAAATAATAAAAATATATGTTAAAATAAGAATCGGAGAGATTACATTTTTTCTTTTTCCCTAACAACACTAATCGAACAAGAATTGACTCTACTAAATTAATTTTATTAAATTATCTCAATTTTATTCATTTCCAAATATTATTTCAAACTACTATTAATATAATTAGTATTTGCTCTCTCAGTTTGAATTAGTAGAAAAGTACATAATACAAGTGGAATTTCACTGACGTAAAAAGAGAAAAGTAAGGCATTAAATATTAGTGAAAAATCAATAATTCTATTAGTAGTTTTAACCAACTAATTGAATTAGTAAGTTATGACTAGAGAAATGAGTGAATTACTACTTTCAAACTTTAGTAGAAATCCACTAGTGTAATAAGTAGACTTAGACTGGTCTTATTATTGCATTATTACTAAATGATTAGTAGAATAAAAGTAATAAAAAAATCAATACTTATTAATTTTGTTGGTTGATTATTAGTTTTTTCCTATTGATAATAGTTTTGATTGATTGAATTTGTGAATTTTTACCACTTACATTAGTGAATAGTTACTGTTGAGAATAGTTGATGTTTACTAGTACAATTAGTGATAATCTAGTATTCAAATTCTTTTTCGTTATTGTTACATGGGAAAAATTAAGCAACCATTAGAAATATTTACACATTTGGTAGCACGTTTATTTCCTCATAACCAAATGTCGAACAATTTTTTTTACTTCTAGGTAACTTTTTAACTTTTTACCATTTTTTTTTACCATCAAATTACTTTTTGGAATAGTGAGAATCTATCAGTTCATGAGTCACTTGAAAAATTCTACTAATTGAATCAATAAATTCGAAACTACTCATGTGGTTAGTAAAAATGTCATTAATCACATTAGTAATAAATTCACTAATTGTTTGGTCGTTTTAGAAATTTTACTGATTGGAAGGTAAATTTATCAATCACTAATTCATGTAGTAGAATTTTACTATTTTTTTAGCTAACTTGTGGAATTCCACTAATTCGATGGTGAATCACTCACCTACTAATTGAATAAGTGAAAATTTCACTAATTTAAACCGACAGTGAATCTTTAAAATGGATACAGTAGGAACAATTAGCAAAAATCCTGTACTTGATGAAATTTGTGGCAACCGTTGTGGAGGAAGTAGAGAAGGCAGAGATGAGAGCGGGAGCCCGACGCCCGGCAGTCTGCCACCGAGTCGCGCTTGTTCCGACCCGTTTCATGCGAGACAACCTCGTGACGTCCTGTGCATCCCCGTTCCTCATCGCCCGTCTTCCCCTTTTCCCCTTTACATTATTTCTGACAGATACGTTTCACTCGAGTTGCCCGCGAATTCATTATCTGCCTCGCTAATTCGTCGACATTTCGCAGCCTTTCACGTGTCATTTCCAGAACCCAGCTTTTTCTGATGGGTACATTTGTGCGACCACGAGAAATCCACGAGTTTCAGAGTTATTGAATCTAGACATTCGATTCTGTAGGTTGAGAATTTTTTCTTCAGTTTAGAGTTTTTTTTGGTAGAGTTTGAATACAGGAAAGAAGAGTGAATGATTTGGTAAAATGTTAAATTGATGATAGATTTTGAAGAATGGTGAAAAAACAATTTGTGGAGTGTTTGAAAATGAAATATTCAACGTGTGAATTTTTAAATTAAAAATTGGGAATGGATTGAATGTTGGGATGTCTAAATTAAAATTAGAGGAACTTGGGAATGCCAATGTTGGTTTTTTAGGATGAAAGTTTCAAGTTATGCAAATTGATAGTAAAGTTATTTGAATAATTACTGAAGAAGAAAAAAAGGTTCTGAAACTTTGACAGTTATATAAATTTTGATAGTTGAAACCACCTTCAAAAATTTTCGAAATTGATAACATTTTTGAATTTTTCAGATTGTTCAATAGTCTTAAAAGTCTACGTTCTCAAAAAGTTTCTTACAGAACTGACAGTTAAATTTGTACAATAGTTTTAAGAGTTTTGAAATTTTTGTAGTAAGCAGAATTTCGATAGTTTTTTGACGCTTTTGTTACCTTTTCGAGTTTCGAACAGGATAGACTACATAAAAAATGTTTAAAAATTTTGAGATGTTTCTAGACTCTTCGTAAATTGTAAAAGTTTTTGCAAATTATAAAGTTCTACAGATTGCTAATTTTGTCATTTTTACAGTTTTTAACAATTATCTCAGTTTTGATTTTTTCTTAACAATTTGTGAATCAAACTATTTGTAAAAATGTTCGAAATTTTTTCAATGTTTTACAAACAGCTTTCACAGTTCATGACAATGAAAATAATTTTAACAGGCTTGGAGGATTATTTCAATTTTGTTAGTTAAACAATCTTGACCAGTTTTGTGATTTGTGATTTTTTTTTCAACTTCTATATTGTTCGAAATTTTTCAACAGGTCTGATGATTTCAACAATTTATATATTTTTGAACACTTTTGATCTGTTTCTGACTCTTTCGAGAGTTACTTTAAGTTGAATCACTGTTTAAAAAAAATTTGAAACCGTAGAATTAAAAGATGTCAATGTCAAACTTCAAAAAAATGATCCAAACTGACAAAACTATCAGAATGAACCAAATAGTTTTAAATGCCGAAATTTAAGAGATTTTTTAGAAATTCAATCTATAAATTATTAACAAACAAATACGATTTGTTAAAATCGTCGAAATTATTTTTCATTTGTTGAAACTGTGAAGAATTGTCTATTCACTAAGAACTTTCAAAATAGTCAAAAACCTGTCAAAAATATTGAAATCAAAAGAGCTATAATACAGTCTTGTATTTTTTTTTTTTCGTGAGTCCTCAATTGTGACTTTAAGCCAATTTTTGTACATAAAAATTTTACATATGAGGGGCTGGCGGTAAAAAGTGGACATGTAGAGACAGAAAATATGGAGGTTCACATCTATCTGTTCTTACTTGTCCACTTTTTACCGCCAGCCTCTCATATGTGGCGTGGAATGAGAAAAGGGACCTAAGGACCAAACTCGTTTGAGCACATTTTCTGACTCCAGGGCTTTAGAAAGTAGGTCCAAACGAGTTTGATCCTTAGGTCCCTTTTCTCGTTCCACGCCACATATTCAGAATTTGAAGGTCAAAAACGGGTTTTTAGACAATACACTAATTTATATAAATAAATTAAGATCTTTTTTAATGAACTGTTATGTTTATGGTACATTACAGGATATAATAAAATATCTTTTCATATAACCAGTGATGTTTTAAAAAAATATTGTTTACAAAAAGTCTGACTTTTTTAAAGAAAATACTTACCCTGAGCTGAGTTTAAAATGAAATAATCCACTGATTGACTGATTATTGACAAGTTCTACTGATTTACTAGTCATCTACGTTTGACTCAGTTTTCAAACAATTTCCATTTTCATGCATTACTGAAATACTTTTCATTGATCCATTCTACTGGTTCACGCGTTCCACTGGTTAGCTGATACTTGCAAATTATATTTCATTAACTCATTACAAGTCATTGATATGCATCACTGTTAAAATTATGATTGATCTATTCTACTGATTGATTTATTATATAGATACTTCACCGGCTGACTATTTATTGACGGTTGCTACTGATTAACTCGTCATAATCAGTTTACTCAGTAATTTAAAATAATTTTTATGCATCACTGATAGATTTATCATTAACTAATTTTACTGATAGACTTGTTATTGAGATTTGACTTATCATTCTTCATTTTAATAAGGAATCAAAAATTTCATCATGGAATGTATAAAATCAGTACTTTTAAGCTATTTTTCTAAAATTAATTTTATTGATTTATTTGCAGTATATAATCATTTGAAGTCTACCAGTAATATTTATCAGTCAGTTTACTGACATCAACCTATTTACTGACACTTTCTTAAAAAGTTTGACTACAAAAAATTATTGCACGACAAAGTTCTATACGTCAGACCAAAACACATGAGTTTCAATGAAAAAAATCTTATAGAAATAAACTTTTTTCATCGATTGCAAGTTCTTTGTTTATCATTTGTTGTTTTCAGTTACGTTTTCGACAGAACATTTTGCGTGCAGCGACTAATTAAATTAGTGATTGAAAAGAACTTGTTTCAATTTGGAATTTTTTCAAATTTCAGTATCGTCTACACCAAATGATCAGGAAGAGACCATGTCAACGGTAGCGGTAACGGTGATGGCCGAAGGGGAATCGGGAGTTTTCTCCTCGAGGTCCAGTACAGGGTACGATTCCAGCGATAGTATAGATTTGCTGGCAGCCCTGCAATTGCACAACACCACGCGCCAGGGCGTCACACGTGTGCCAGGCCTGGTGAGACTGAAATCTGCTTATCATCTTTATGGTAAGAGACAATCCTAATTTACATAGCTCAAAATAGAAAAAATTTTATTTTTTTCCAACTCTTAAAAATCAATCTTATTTTAAGATGCTAGAAAATTAAGGTGCGACTAAAAATTTAAATTTATTTTAAATTAAGAGGATATGTCTTGCATCAAGAATGATTTCTACTAATGATATGTCTTCCTTTTAAAATCGTGAACATAGACTAAATTTGAGGTAATATTTAAATTTCGAGACAATACGTGAATTTTTTTGCGTCTTAAAAATAGATTTAAAGTTTGAAGTGGGAAAAACTTTCGAAATTCGAACATTGAAATAGAATTTCGAATTGCAAGTATTCATATTTATTTTTAAAACACGAATTATTAGAATTTCAGTACGTACTATGAATCAATATAAAAAAGTTACTGCTTCTGGAGAATCAGTGAAAAAATTCATGATTATACTGGAAGTATTTCGACGGAATTCTGGAATGTCTTATTTTCAAGTCACTGGCACGAACATTCAAGACTTTGTTTTGCATAATTTAATGGATTGGTCATAATCAAGTAATTGCAATAAATTTGAAAGTAGTCACGTCCAGTGAATTCATTGTAATCTCCAGCATCGAATAGTTGATTTAACAGTAAACCTGCTTATCATCATATTTCGAATTGTAAGTATTCATATTTACTGTTAAAATATGAATTATTGGAATTTCAGTACGTACAATTAATCAATCTAGGAAAGTTATTGATTTTGGAGAATCAGTGAAAAAATTAATAATATTACAGAAAGTATGAAGACAGAATTCTAGCATATCTTATTTTCAAGCAACTCGCATTAACAGTTAAGACTTTATTTTAACTTAATATATTTTCATATTTTAGAATTATTAGTTTTTATATTATTTATTTATTATATTTTTACAACTCTTATAAAAAAACTATGTAAAGGAATTTGAAAATTTTAATTAATAAATTAATCATAATTACGTGATTGCAATCAATTTTTAATTAAGATTAATTGATTTAACAGTAAATCCGATTATGATCTTAATAGTAAGCGATAATCTTAATTTATATAGCTCAAAATAGAAAAAAATTTTTCTTCCCGAACTCTAAAAAGTCAACCATATTTTAAGATGCAACAAAATTAAAGCATGACTTATAATTCAAATTTCATTTTAAATGTAGTCCATGTTCAAGTTTTTTTTTAATCTAGAGGATACGTCTTACGTCAAAAATGATTTTCTCTATTTATAAGTCTTCCTAATGAAATTGGGAACATTGATGAAAATTGCTGTAAAAAATGAATTTGAAAGCACTCCTTGATATTGGTGCATCTTAAGGGGACTCGGGACCTGCTGTAGTGCGAGTAAGATGCATAGAATGGGGAGTAGCTGAGAGGAAGAAGGACGAAAAGAGAAAGACTCCCTAGTTGCCTTAAAACAAGATTCAATATTTAGAGTGCGAAAATCTTTCGAAATTTTCTTTTTCGAATGGAATCTTGAGGTGTAATTATTCATATTTATTGTAAATATAAAATAAATCAATATAAATAATTTTTTTCTAATGGAAAATCAGTGAAAAAATTTATCAAGTCAGAATCCTGAAATATCTTACTTTGAAGACACTGACATTCACAGTTAAGACTTTACTTTTTGCATAAATTAATAAATAATAAATGATCATGTTATTGCAAAATACTTTTCACTAGTTACGTTCAGTGAATTTATCGTGTTTTCAAAAATTGATTAGTTGATTGAAATATTAAACCTGTTTATCATCTTTATGGTGAGCGACAATCTCAATTCACATACCTTAAAGTATAAAAAATTAGATTTTTTTTCACTCCAAAAGTCTATCTTATTCTAAGATACAACAAAAATAGGGCACGACTTCAAATTCAAATGGTATCTTCGATTCAGTTTATGTTCGAATTCATTTTAAATTAGGAGTTATGTCGTGGATCAAGAATTATATTTTTCAATTTTAAGTCTTGTAAATAAAATTTTTAATATGAACTAAATTTGAGGTGATATTTGAATTTTAAGGCGTTCCTCGATTGTACTGCATCTTGAATTAAAATTTAATATTTAGAGAGCTAACAACCTTCAAAATTTGCGCTTTTGAATGGAATTTCAAAGTTTAGATATGAATATTTATTGTTAATAAGAATCAATAAAAAAAATTACATATTTAAAATATTTCAGAAAGTATCTAGACAGAGTTCTGAAATATCTTACTTTTTAGTCACTGGCATTAACAGTGAAGACTTTTTTTTGCATTACTTGATAAATTATTGATAATTATGTGATTGCTAACAATTTTTAATTGGTCACATTCAGTAAATTTGTCGCGATTTCCAGTATCGATGAGTTGATTTAAATATTGAATCAAATCATTGGTTAAAGCTTCTTGGTAATGGGTTAAACGTGTTCGGAATTCGCCGCTGGAATTTTCAGTAATTGCAACGTGTTCGGTTGAAATTGGATAATGAATTATCGGAGAGACAATCGGTATTACTTGCACAATGTAATTATCACCCACTCTATTCTGCCTTCATTCAATGAACGAGTAACCTACATTGTCGTAATTGAATCATTATCCCCAAGTTCAATAATGAATGAATACTAACATTGAGGGATGATTTGTTAAGTATCTTTCGATATAAATTTGTTTTGAGTAAACAGAAATTTGGGGAATGAGTTTTTATGTGTTCAAAAATAAGTGTATCTATTTTGATAAGTTTTGGAAATGAGTAAAAGAGGTAAAAGGATTTTTTGCAATTTTCGATGAGTATGAAAAGTTTACTTCGAAATTGGTAAGAAATTTTGGGAATTTGAGATAATTTTTGAAAAGATTTATGGAAATGAAAAAAATTGATTTTTCCTGACGATTTTTAGATTTTACAAAGATGGGAGAAAAATAGAAGATTCTTGGACTTAGAGTACATAATTATTCAAATTCGAAAAATTCAAGATGAGTATCCGTTACAATGTGTGACATTAAAAAAAAACTTGTAATTTTGTACGAGTTTTTTAAAATGAAGAACAATTTTCAAGTTAAGTAATATAAATTAAATAAAGAAACTTTATAGAAGAACTTGAGAAATTTTGTTGAATTAATTATTTACCGAAATCACAATAAAAAACATTCTGAAAAATTTTTGTTAATTCACGTATTTTAAGCACGAATATAAAATCATGTTTGAAAAGTACATAGAACTGAATCCATGAGTTCGTTTAGGATAAGAAAAATCTTCATATTTGATAATAAACTCGATTTCATCTCAATGAATCACTTCCAAAAATGTGAAGTTCCTATTGTTACTCAAAAAAGTGAAAAATTCATAAGTTTTTGAATTAGAGCAAATTAAATTATTCTTGTTAGATCAATAATGATAACCACTGTGACAAAAGTTGTACAACTTCGAGGTGATGATAGAACCAGTTAAACTTGACGCACATTTCACGAAGTCCGATCAATACGTTTGACATAAATAATTCAATTGTTGTGCATCAATTAAGCGTGTAGCAGACAAATCCCTGATTTATGTACTTGTAAAAATTTCAAAATAAGTAAAATAACTATTATTAATTGGGTTTGAAAGAGCCATAAGCTCGAAAATTTTACTATAAATAATTTTGAGAATCTTTAAAATATAGGAAATAAACCGTTAAGATAGAATAGTTTAATATTCGTGGAAAATGCATGACACCTGATGCAAAATTTTTTATAAAATCAACATACTTTCAAATGAACTACTGAAAATTAAAAAAAAAAATTTGAAGTGGAAGGAAAGTTGTAAAAATTTTAAAATTGTGATGTCCCTACGTAAATAAAAAATTGTTTCTTTTATTTATCACATCCACCGGAATCCTCAAACTAATAGTAAATAATAATTAAAAAATTTATCTTCACCTATTTTTCAACTAAACCTAACCCAATCAAACACATTATTTTTTTTTAAGGACTGCAATAAAATATCAGAAATATGTAAAATCTCGTTTTCGCCCGCAGTTTTTAATGAATTAAAACATCTGCCGTTATAAACGAAAACCTTAAGATATTTTTAAAAAGTTCCACATACCTTGCATGTTCTCGACATTTTATTTCAAAAACATTCATTAAAAAAAAGGTATTCTAACCATGCGATTTTTCGCGAAATCCACAATTCTGAAGCATCACCAAATCAAAACTCAATAATCCAACAAATTAATTTTCCCTCGATTCAATTCCCAACAAAGTCGAAACACATCACGCAACTTCTCTACATTCGTGACTTATCGTTTCTCTATCATTCACCATAATCATAAAAACCGAAAAAAGAGCTCTACAAAGATTCCATCTCACGCATCACCCGTTTACACCGAATAAACTGAAACGACGAGCACGCTGTCGCCGAAATTCATGTTCCCTGTCAGACAAATGATTGATTAGAACTAATTTTCACTCGCGAATTCGCGACGTCCCTTGTTTATTTCGGGGCTATGGATTTCGTGAAAGGCAACACTATTCCTCGAATCCGTTTAAAGGTACAACGTAATTACGGTTATAAAGGCTCCGACCCTTGCGTGCTTTCGGGTGCAACGTTCGGTAATGTTCAGGAGAAAAGCTTATATCACTCGACGTTCATCAGGACGAGTTTGGAAAAAATTATTTGGGGGAAAGATGGTGATGAATCATACAAGAGAATGGAATATTAGGGACATTCATTACTTCCAAGCATATGCCAAGCCAAATTACTTACCTTTGGTTACTGAAATCAACTGAAATAAATATCAAAGTTTACGAGATACTTTTGCAGGGTTATTAGTTATTTTTTATGCTAGTAAAATAGTCTTTTTAATTATATTATTTAAATTTAAGGCAGGTGCGTAGTAAATTAGGGTGTAATTAAGTATTATTTCATGTGAAATATAAAAACAGAAAGAATGAAAATAAAAAAAATGCGTTGACTTTATAATAATGATTTTTTAAAATGACGTAAAAAAAGGATAATGAAAATAGGTGAAAACGATCAAAAATGTACTTACTGAAAATTAGAGGACGTAAAAAATAGTTTTCTGTTAGTTATGGAATTTAAAATAAATTCAGGATTCTTGATTGTATTAAATCAAAAATAACAGCAATACTAGGTTTGGAAAAATTGAAATTATAAATGTTTAGCCACGATTACAAAGGAAAAAAATTGTAAAATTTGTTCCGACTCAGTGATCAATTAAAAAAACTTTAATATATGAAAATGTGGAAAATCTAAGGAACTTTTAACTTTGGAGAATAAAATTTTAAAAATATCTTAAAAATTCATAAAAATAAGAAGAAGTATTTCGAATCATAAACGAATTTTAAAAAACTACTGAAAGTATTAAAATGCTATTAGATACTGTTTTCTGAAAAATTTAATCAAATTCGTACGATCAATTCAATTTGGAACTCTAGACTATCGAATTTAAAAAAAAAACACATAAAAATACCTGCAATCTATAAGAATACTATAAAATGCTACAAAATCTTTCAAACACTTTGAAAGTACGAAAATATAATAAATTTAAAAGATATACAAAATCCACGAAGATTTGATTTTTTCAGATATCTTAAAAAATGCTGGAAATATATTGAGGTTTGAATTCTAGAAATCTATATAGTGATCTACAAATAAACTAGGAATCTATTAAAATACTAAAAAATCAAAATCCTGTGAATTTTAGTACTTGAGCATCAAATTCTTAAAATCTGTGGAGAAAATCATATAAATACGAAAATCTTTAAAAATGCTTAAAATAATGGAAAATTGTATGAATGACATTAAATACGGGAATTTCACAAATTTCTGAAACACTTAAAAAATTTTTTTCTTTGTGGATTTTATGATTTGTAATCTTTGACTATCCACTATTGACTATCTTTGACAATCTTGGTAATAAAATTTTTCAATTTTACAAATTTTGGAGTTTCAAAGTTATATAAATTTACTAGATTCTAGATCATTGAATTCTAAAAAAAGCATATAAAAAATTTAAAGAAAAACTAAAAATCTGTAAGAATACTATAAAATGCTACAAAATCGGATAAACACTTAAAAAGTACGAAAATATAAAAAATTTAAAAGATGTCTTAAATCTACGTAGATATAATTTTGCCAGATATTTTTAAAAATTCTCGTGTTGTATTGAAATTATAATTATAGAGCATCGATTTCTAGAAATTTAGAAAGTAATCAAGAAATGAATTTAATATTATTGAAAATACTAAAAACAAAAATCATTCCAAATTTTTATACTTTTACATCGAATCCTATAAATCTGTAAGGTGAATTATAGAAACACAAGAAATAAAAATAACACAAAATACTTAAAAATTATATGAATAACATAAAGTACAGGAATTATAAAAATTTCTGAAATGCTTGAAAAATATTGGTGTTACCTTTTGGATATTATAATTTTTTAATCTTTGACCATCTGGTTTCTATACTATGATTTTTCAGTTTTACGAATTTTGGAGTTTTCAAATTATTCAAATTTTGGAGTGCAGATTCTTGAATGTCGCATACGAGTATTGAAAACAATGGAACTGATTTTTGTGATTTTAATATCACCGAGTTGAGAATTTTGTCTTTTTCTTATATTTTTAAAACTTTTTCATATTGCCTCATCATGTATACAACTTGAAGGGTTTTCTGGAATCATAAATTTTTATATAGTTTTCTGGAATTCAATGCTCTAGTTATCAAAGTGTTCTAAAAGTTTTAAACATTCAATAGATTTTCTAAAAAAAAATCTTTAGACCGGTTTTTTCAAAAAACCCCTGCCGAACATTGTTTCTGCCTACGTCATTGATTCCTATTTCACATTTCTAATAATTTTAGTTCATCCTGGAAAACGGTCTTTCTTGATAATGAATTCCACTGCATGTCACTAGCTTCTATTGCAATCGTTCAATTTTCCATAGAAAGATGTATTCTTGGTTAGATTCAACAGATATGACAGTTTACGGTTGACCACAGTTTCGACTGTGATGACAGTTTCGGGAGTTGAAAGTGGAAGAAAATTTGGGCGGGTTCGCGAAATTTTTCTCATTAGCTCTATGTTCATGCGTGTGTTTACCGAGCTTTCTTATCCGTCTCTTTCCCCGTGTTAATTTGAAGTGCACGCTCGACCGAGCGAAAATTCGCGCACCGATGCGTGCGCGCCAGACAGTCTGCACCACGCTCACTCGACCGGAACGATTCCCAAGCACACAGAGGCACGCGCCCACGTACAAGGTGTCACTGGCTTTCTCATTAACCCATAGTTTATTTTCCTCTCTCGCCCCATTGATGAAGCTCCAACAAAATCCAATTCCGTTATTGTCCCGTATCTCTTGATGGAAAAGCCCCGAGTCCGAGTACGTGGAATGGGAAATACTCTGGGACACTCTGGAAGGCAAATTTCAACGCCGGGGGAAAAGTTATAGGAGCGATCACGAATATATTGGAATTGATGTGTGTAGTTCTCGGGGTTCTTGAAAATTTATTTATAGGGAGTTATTGATTTTATGATTGTTAATCACGTGGTTGAGATTCTCAATTGATCGTTTTGATATCTTGGCAGTTGCATGGTTTGTAATTTGAAATTTCCGGAAATTTTTTACAGTTTGTAAGTTTTGATAAAGAAGTTATTTACAGGGCAGGAGAAATTATTTACGTGAAACAGCTGAACTATTTTTTTTTATTTATTTATAGACGAAAAAATTTAAAACTACACACGGAAAGAAATTTCCGATAAATTTTACCGTGCAGTTCACTGTGAAGCCAGGACATTGTGGATTTCTAGTCAAATTTATAGTAGTGATTTGGAATAATTCACGGAAAATATGTAATATTGACAGGAAAAACTGCGCATTTTACCGTGCTGCACGACAAAAAAAAGGGTTCGTGTTAATTTACCGTATGTTCAGTAATAAGAACTGAACTTCACCCCAAAAAGTACCGGGTAAAAGTTAGTTCTTAACGAGAAGAAATTGAATTTTACCGTGCAGTCTTGTAATTGACGAATCACATGGGTACCGTGAACCAATGAACTTTACTCTACCCTCCCTTATTCCACGATGTTTTGGTCTCCTGGAGACCAAAAACAAAAAAAAAGATCTCGTT
>JAPYZL010065356.1:0-18546 GCA_030522825.1 Platygaster orseoliae | reverse complement strand
CGCTAGACCTTCCTGAACAAAAGTAAACAAAAGTTATGCTGATATCTTAAAAATTGACTGTTCAGCGGCGATTTAAGTTTTAAAAAACATGGATTTTTTGATTGAAAAATAACCAGTTTTTATTTTTTTTAACGAAAACCATAATGTTTACGAAAAAAGTTTGAAGAAGTATTTGCATTCATTTTTCAAAAGCTATCGAGTGGTATTTTTTATTTTTCCAATTTCGGACTTTTGATTTTGACTCTGAATGTCACTTTTTCCCGTTTTCGAGCGCTCGGCGAGTTATTGCATCCAGGGGCTCAATTTCTGTCCAACAAGACGAACTTCTTGAATTTTCACAGTTTTCCAAAATTTTAGAAAATCAGCATTATTCTAAGAATCATTACAGTAAATAACCACAAAAGTAAATGATGATTTGTTTTATTTATTTTGTTTATCAACGAAAAAATCAGTAAAAAGTTATTTAAGTTTTCTGCAATAGCAATTTTGTGTAAATTGTTTTTTTAGCATGGAATTTGAGATTTTTAATCGTTTTCTTGATGAATCGAAGTTCTGGAAAAAGACTTCCCCGAAAAATAGAGTGTAATACATTACTGTAAAATTTACGTATTATTCACAATAATCCAAATTTATTGTTATTATTTTTGTACTTTCCTGTTGATTTTTGATTTTTTACTGATATTACTCTGTTTACATTTCAGTAAGTTACTTGTAAAAAAACATTACATTACCTTTATATTCATTGTAAGCAATGAAAAAAACTCATCAAAATTGAAATTTCAGTTCTGTTATTATTCGTGTGATTAATTTTTCGTTACATTTGTGTTTTTTTTATTCGATGTCACGTCACGAAACGAATCGATTGGAAATTCGAACGCTAAAGTTTTAATTAAGCGGGTCGATCGAGAGTGGATTCGGTTACTCGAAAGTGGAATTCAATCTTTTCATTTCCTTTGCTTATAATCTCAGCGATTCGAGTAATTTTCGTGCTCCGATCGTGGCTTTGTTCCTGATTTCCATGACTCAACACAAAAAGTGCTGCAAGTATTGGAAATCAAATTTCGCAGAATCTGGATTTCCCAGATTTCCATGGTTTATACGAATACTTTGTAGGTAGTTTTAACGATCAGGTCGAGTACTAAAAAAGCTGAATTTCCATCAGAATTGACCTTTCGATTTGTCTCTTATTTTCGGGATCTGGGGCGATTATTTTTGTACTGTGGTCTTTAAAAGTTCGATAATCGAGTTTCATCTGAATTTCTTATCTAACTGCTGCGAGTTAGGTAAAAGAAGTGTCGATAGTTTTTTTAACAAAAAAAAGTTCCTTAACAATTAATGTAACGACTACAGATAGTTTTGAAAAAAGGTAAAAATTTATTGTTAACAATTTTCTACTACTTCAGATTTATTGAAAAAAGGAATTTCTGTTGAAAGGAGAAAGTGTACAAGGTTTCAATTTTTTTTCATGTTTACCAAGTATTGAGATATTTTACTAGTTTGGGTATTTCCAGAAAAAGTCAAGTGTACGTCAGACAAGATCATAACCACAAATCTTAACTATTAATTAAATTGTATAAAAAAAGCCATCCAGTTTTTTGCTTTCTATGATAGCAAAAAGGTATCATGGTACTGTTTTGTGGGGAAATTTTTCGACGTTAATCTTGTTAATGATAACATCAGTTAAATGTTCTGATGTTGATGTCAGATTTAACTTTGAAATAAGTATTTTACGACTCACAATAGCAGAACCTGACAAAAAATTCATTCTGAAAGTGAATTTTTTATAATTATCATTTATGTATTCACTGTTTTTGTATAATTATAATTTATAATAAAAAAATTTTTTGTTTTAACTGTATGAATTCTAGAAGAGTACATACAAAAAAGTACTAAAAATGTATGAAAAATACAGTTTTTTTGAATATTGTTTAAAATAATTAATACCGTTAGAATTTTTTATAAACAATAGTTTTAAATTCTGGAAATCATTGAAACAATTGATAGAAATACTATAAATTTAAAAAAATACTAAAAACACAACATAGTTTAATAAATAACATACAATACGAAAATATTTGAAATCTGTAAAATACTCAAAATCTGTGTATTTTTGTAAAAAATCTATAATGATGTTTCTATTTAAAAAACTAGATTCCTAAGGCGTCAAATCCTAAACAGCTGTAAAGATATCTATAATTTTTACATTTTAATACTCTAAATCTATGTATAAATAATTTTTTCAAAAATTGATTAAAAAATTTTTAATTTCTGTATAAATTCTAAAAAAACACACAAAAAGGTACTAAAAATGAATGTAAAAGATACAATTTTCTTGAATAGAATTTAAAATAATCAAAATCGTAGAAATTTTTAATAAAACATAGCATTTAATTTTGAAAATCTCTGAAACAATTGATAGAAATACTGTAAATTCAAAAAAATACAAAATAATTTAAAAAATAATGTATAATACCAACGCTTATGAAATCTGTGAAATACTCAAAATCTGTGTAGTCCTAATTTTTTCAAAAATCTATAAAAATAAAATTTAAGAACTTTGATTCCTAAAGCGTCAAAAGCTAATTTTCCTATTCTCATACTCGAAAACTATGTATAAATAATTTTTTCAAAAATTGATAAAACATTGAATCATACAATAAAAAAAATTTTTTTTAACCGTATAAATATTTAAAATGTATAAATTCTGAAAGTGTATAAATATTTAAAGTATATAAATTCTAGAACTGTATAAATATTTAAACTGTATAAATTCTATAACTGTATAAATATTTAAACTGTATAAATTCTAAAAGAATACACTCAAAACAATACTAAAAATGTATGTAAAAGATACTGTTTTCTTAAATATGATTCAAAATAATCAAAATCGTTGAAATTTTTGATGAACCATAGCATCGGATTCTGGAAATCTTCGAAATAATTTTTATAAATACTAGACATTAATTAAAGTAACAAAAAAAACACATAATTTAATAAATAACCTACAGTACGAAAATTTTCGAAATCTGTGGAATACTCAAAATCTGTGAAGTTTAAATTTTTTTAATCGATAGAAAAAAAATCTAACTCACTAAAATCCAACCCCAAAATTTTTATAACTTCGAAATCCCGAAATTCTAAAAATGGAAAAATCGTATATATTACGCTAAACAGCATAAATAATTTTTAATTGTTTTATAAAATGAATTATAAACAATGATACTGTCTGTTTTATAAAATATAATTATAATAATTGCATAATAAATACACAATTATGAAAATTCATATAAATATAATTGTGAAAAGATACTATTTTGAAAAACCGCTCTTGAAAATTTTTTTTCCTACGCCTCTGCAAATAAAAAACCAGTCTGAATGATTTCTGTATCGAAAAAACATCAATAAAAGATTAATTAAGAATTGCTTTAGCTATCTGTAATTTGTCTGGATTTTGGCAAGCTTTGGAAATAGAACGACGATTGTAAGAAGTACATGGCATTTATTTGCTAAGTGGATCCAAGTCCGACGTGATCACTTTTGACAAATGCGACGCTTTAAAGCTGCATACAAGCTCATCAATTTCAATTTCCATACTTCGGGGCAACAAGTAACGACGTAGTTTAATTCTTGAACTGAAAGTATTATTTTACGAGGTCAATCATTCTTTTTTACATTAAAAAATTGATTTTTTGTCCACGATTCAATAAACTTAAGTAATCAAAATATAGTGGAAATGAATATTCCTGATAAAGTTTGGAATGTTGAAAATTTCATAAAAAATCATGGAAATTCAATATTATAAATTATTATTTGAATAATATTAATTTCATATTATTATTTTATTATTAAATATATTTTTTTATAATAAAATACCAATAATTGAATAATCCGATTCTCAGCTTTATTATTATTTAAACCAAATTCTGAAAAATTCAGTTAAAAAAAAAAAATATTTACTTCGACAGAAAAAGTAATTTTCGGTTGAAGGTTTATAGATTCCAACTTTAAAAAAGTGTCAAACGTGAAAAAATAGGCTTTGAAAAAACGTTCTCGAAACTTATTCTTGATATTTCTGGCCTTCACGAAACGTCATTCCATTGTCTCCCGCATAATATGAGAAAACGTGGGAAGTGTTTCTCGTCGATTTAAAAGTGAAGCATCCTCGAACGAGATCAGGGAAACAGATTTTTCATACAAAGGCGAGACTGAAAAACCCTTCTTTTAGCTCGCGACCTACATAGCGAGTCGCGACAAATTTTTCTTAATTTTTTTACAGTTTTTTCCATAAATTATTAAATTAATTAAAACAAAGATTCCATGAAAATTAAAAAGATAGTCAATAATTTTTTTATATTCGAAAAATTTGTTGAATTTCAGAAAAAGTTTGTTCATTTTATGGAGTATAGTAATTAGCTAATTTTATAATACAAATTTTTATAATACAAATTTGGAATACTTAACGAGTCTTCCAAAGTTTTTTTAATGTTTTGTATTTTAATTTCATTTTTGTATTATTTTATGTTACACTTTGTATTATTTATGTTAAAGTCAAAGTACGGTTGATAAAAAGTTTTTTCAAGTATTTATATATCATATTCACAGTGTTCATAGGAATCGATTGTCCATCTTTTTCAGGCGTTAGGCAAAACATAAGTATGTCTTTGTTGCGTAGCGGAATTCTGCCACGACTTACTGAGTGAGTACAGGGTTGCTGGACACCTCCGCAGAGTGGAGAAATCGAATTGTTTTTAAGCAGACATATTATTATAAAATTTGAATAAAAGAGAACCAGCCTGGCCATACATAACATTACTACATACCTGGTAGTAGGGGATAAATTAGGGCACAAATCACCACTTCTACAACAATGTTAACAAAACCAAGCCGAATTGTACGCAAAAATATTACTTCGAGTATACATGGTTGAAAAAGTCTTACATAACATTAACACATACCTGTTGATGGCTTTATTCATAGAATACACAAGAATCACAAGTTGGCCTCAAGTCCATTACGTATTTACAAATGTAAATCGTGAGGACCAGAGACATCGAGCTAAGAATCCGCGCCTATAAGTTCATTCTCGACTAATTTATGATAGCGGGAAAAATTATGCCACGCGCTCCAAGCGGCACGTTCGCGAACTACTTGATGTGATATCGGGTTTCGAGGCTCGCAGCAGAGGAAATTGGTGTGTACGCATTCCTCAACACTGACTCGCTGAAATTTTTCAAAATTTTTGAAATAATTTCTGAATAAGAATCATGTATTTGTATAAGATTTCTTAATTTTCACAAAACTTCTACAAGTGATTTCTTCAAGTAATACTTATAAAGAGTCTTCAAAAATGTTTACAATTTTTGGTATTTATATTTTATTTTTGTATTATTTTAGTTATGTAATTTCAAAATACGATTCATAAAAAGTTTTTTCATGTATTTATATAAAGTTTTCATTCATTATATTCTTTTCGATGTTATAATTTTTCGGAATTGTTAATAACTTTCGAAATTTTTTGATATCATACATACTATTTAAAACTTTCTGAATTTCATTATAATTTCTACAACTCAGTAAAATTCTTCAAATTTTTTGAAATAATTTTTGAATTATAATTTTGTATTTGTATTGTATTTCTAAATTTTTACAAAATTTGTGCGATTTCGGAAAAAGTTTGTTCATTTTATAGATAATGGTAATCTACTAAATTTTTTAATACAAATTTATAATACTTAAAGAGTCTTCGAAAATTTTCATAACTTTTTGTATATAAATTGTACATTTTTATTATTTTATGTTAAGCTTTGCATTATTTATGTTGATTTCAAAATACGGTTGATAGAAAGTTTTTTTAAATGTTAATATAAAGTATGCATTTATCATAATTCTTTTTGATGTTATAATTTTTCGGAATCGTTAATATTTTTCGAAATTTTTATTTTCATACATACTATTTAAAATTTTTTGAATTCCATTTTAATTTATTTAACTCACTAAAATTTTTCAAAATTTTTGAAATAATTTTTGAATAATAATTTTGTATTTATATTAAGATTCTAAATTTGTACAAAATTTGTACAATTTCGGAAAATGTTGGTTCATTTCATAGATAATGGCAATCTTTTAATTTTATAATAAAAATTTGGAATACTTAAAGAATCGTCAAACATTCTTACAATTTTTTGTATTTAAATTTTATTTTCATACATTTTCATGTTAAACTTTGTGTTATTACGTTTAACTCAAAATACGGTTGACAAAAAGTTTTTTTTTTCACATTTTTTATAGTATTTATATATCATATTCTTTTTGATGTTAGAATTTTTCGAAATTTATTATTATTATAAATACTATTTGAAACTTTCTGAATTTCATTATAAATTTGCATTTGTATAAAATTTCCTAATTCTTACCAAATTTGTACAATTTTAGAAAAAGTTTGTTCATTTTATAAATAATGGTATACTCCACAAATTTTATAATACAAATTTGGAATACTGAAAGATTCTTCTAAAATTTTGAAAAATTTCAGTGATTTGAAGAAATCATAATGAAGTTCAGAAAGTTTCAAATAGTAAGTATGATATAAAAAAATTTCGAAAAATATTAACAATCCCCAAAAATTATAACATCGAAAACCAAATGATGAAAAAATACTTTAAATAAATGTTAAAAAAACTTTTCATAGACCGCATTTTTAGTTCAACAACCTGCAGTTTAAATTATAGATTGTAATGTATGAAAAGTAGTAAATCCATTTAGAACTACCTTTTTTCCTGTTTTTTACGACGCTGTATCTTGGCCGTAAGTAGTAACATCCCAAATAGGTCAGACACGTTCGACCGTCGTAACACCTCGTACGTTCGTGCAGAGTAATTCAACTTGGCTTGAAATTCAATTCGCGAATGAGTCATTTTGCTTTTCCGAAATCGATTTTCCTAAATTATGCAACACAATTTAACTTGAATACATGATACAGTACATAAATATCCTGAAACAGCGAATTCATTACCTTTGATAGAATTACAATAATACACGGAAAGGAATGTTTGGTTCCAGCAACCATTCATTAAATAAAACTTTTTATAACGAAAACTGTAGTTGAAACCGAGGAAGTTTTGAATGTTTTATAAAAATTATATAATAAATTAATATAATAATAATGAATTGATGATAACTGATTATCATAATTAATAAGGATTGTTGTTATTTTTTGATTTGAATTATTTATTGTGTCGTCTAGATTTCAGTAAATAAAATTGTGATAATGTTCACTTATTCTGTTGATTTGTTTTTATAACTAATATCTAGTTCTTCATTTGAATTCTAATTTTACCCAAATTTCCTCTATTAAAATTAAAATGTATTAAAAGTAAATTCCAATAATGATTTTTCAGTAATTTCTATAAAATTCTCAGTTGATTTGATTGAAAAGTATATTACGAATGAAATTTGAAAGAAGCGTTTTCAGTGCATTCAACTAGTACGAATTTCTATGAGTGAAGGAAGTAAGTAAAAGAGAAGGTGACGTTAGAGCCCAGCTGAGTGAAATTATGATATGTGTAGGCGCGAGAGGTGGTGTACGCCGGGTGTCATCCCCTTTAGATATAGCTCCCAGACAGACTCGCCCCCGGGCAATTCCGTCGCTCAACCATCGCCATAGCAACCCCTCTACGATCTGGTCAACCTAATTCATCCCATCCACTCTCTTTTCCTATGCTGCCGAACCAAAATTACTACTCGCCTCTTCCAAACGCAAACAGTCGATCCTGTTTTTTCGAGAGGCCAAAAAATTAATGTTTGAGCTATCGAAATTGAACTTTCGAAAAGTCCTTCAAACCAGATTATAATGTAGCAGCTGAAATCAGGAAAATTTTACTGTTTGCTACACTGAGAGGAAAATCTAGTGCTTTGAACTGAAAAATATAGTAATAGGGGATCGAGGGAAAGTGTAGTAAATTTTAGTATGTAGAGTATTGTATTATTTAAAATATTTTTCTTGTAGTCATTGGTATAAAATATAGTGATACTTATGAACAAATGTAGAAATTATGATCATGTGAGGTTATTTTCAAAATATTGTATACTGAGAACTGTTATTTATTAAAGTAAAGACGACAATTTGTTCACTATTTTTTACTATGTATCAAACTATAATTGCGATATTTGGCATTTTACTATACTGCATGGTTAATAGAAATATTTTTCTGGCTGATTGTACTACATATAATGTAGAAAAATCTAAAATAATATTGTACATTTTCCAAGAATATATTAACTTTTACAGGATTTATTACCAATTTCTAGGTTTGTTTCTCAGTGTAATATGAATAAGTATAAATTATCTAAAATGTACTTGACAAATGGTTTGATTCCAGTTTTCAAAGTTGAAAAATGCAGTATTTTCAATTTAACTGATTCGAATATAACGATAATTATGGCTTCAGAATAATTTTTTCTTAAACATAATACTTGTAACAGATCTTTGGCTAGGATAACATGGAGAATAAGAATTTGAAAAATTTGGTAAACGCAGTATAAAAATGCGAGATATTAAAATCTACAAAAATGCTAAGAATACAAAAAAATGGAATCCTGAAGCATTGGATTCGAGAAATCTATAAAAGGAAGAATCGATTTCTAGAAATACTTATCGCATTTTTCACAGATACTAGAAAACTATCTTATTATACTATTATTTTCTCAAAAATGTTAAAATTTTGTACGATTTTTATTCCTACAGCATCTAATACTAGAAAGATATACAGAAATCCAAAACAAACTCAGCAAAGTAAAAAGAATGAAGTACTTTTTACTAAAAATATACTAATGGGGGATCAAGATAAAATATAATAAATTTTACTATATAGGGGAGACTAGAGCAAAATGCGCAGTTTACGAAATATTCAATTTGCATTACCGTCAAAACGGTAATCACTGGACACGTGAAATTTTTTCCATATACAGTAGGACGCTGATCGAAGGGACTCTGATCGAAGGAACTTCAAATTTACCGTGAAGCCTTCGGCGGCGATGCAATCTCAAATTTCAAGTCGTGAAGAATTTCCAAACGCCTGGAAAATCATTAACTCATTGTCCGTGTTTTTGGGCCCTATTGAAACGAGCTCTCGAGTTTTCTGCCTAATGGTCTTTCGCCGCAGGTGGTTTCTGTTTCGATCGAAGAGACTGTTTACTTAAAACCCCCGAGCTGTCCCTTCGATCAGCGTCCTACTGTATATGGATCTAGTGTCGAGTATCGAACGTTAGTAATTGCGTCTTATTTGTTTGTTTACTTTTTTGGTTATAAAACAAAGTCTGTTTTAGCCACTGTGTTGTGAATATTTGTTTGAAAAAAACTTCAACTTTTGCGTCATTTTTTTCATTAGAATTTATGGTAGGTGAGTTTTTATAGTAATTCATGTGTGAAAAAGACGAAAACGTGATCGGTTTGGCGAAATTTTGACTCGTTTTCGAATCACACGTTGATAAGCCGAAAATGAAGCCATGGGGCAAAATGCGCAGTTTTGCGTGGGGCAAAATGCGCAATGCTTGTTTTGTATTTTTTCGCTGTGTTTGGTCATGTTACGCTATTTCCTTCACTTTTTTGTTGTTTTCCACTTTTTTTGTCGCCAAATTGTTTCTACACCCAGGGTCGTATCGAGGCCGGGGCAGTGCCCCGGAGCCCCCAAACATTTTCTTGAAAAATGTGATGAGGGTAATGAGCAAAAAAAAGGTGGTGTGTCACTTTTGAACACACCACCTCAACACTCAACACCTTTCTTTTTGAAATCGAATTTGAAAGTTTAACGACCTTTTTTTTAATTTTTGTGAAATAACGTACTTTCTCTAAATTTCTTTTTTTGTTTTTTGTTTTTTTTTGCATTTTTTTTTATCATGGTTCGCGTTCATGTTCGCAAAACAGAGCGTATTGATGGTGGAAAATTGAAGGTCCCGATTGAATAAGGGGTTTCGCGTTCGGCCAGTAGGCAGGGGAGGGGATGTCTGCGAATTGCGCGTCGAAACGCTTTTCTGTTGCTCGACGGACACTCGATCGCTACTTACAAAATTTATGTTCTTAACAAATAAAAATTTTTAGAATCAAATTTTGTTCTTAACAAAAACATTTTTATTGAAATTGTTCATGAAATCATTTGTTTCGTGTTTCCCACAATTTTTCAGCAATCAACCTCGTGAAAACCCCATTTTTCGGAATTGCGCATTTTGCCCCACAGGTTGCGCATTTTACCCTAGCGTGGGGAAAAATGCGCAGAAAATCGTTTTTTTTTTTAATAAATATATGAGGCATAAGGTTCAACTAGAACTAAAGTTGCTTGAGGCTAAATTGTTGCCCACATATGTGGGCTACAATATAGTGCCATTTGCAGATCCTCTCAGCCCTTATGCTGCCTCAAAAATTTGATAATATCAAAAACTGCGCATTTTGCCCCAGTCTCCCCTACAGTGCTGTATTATTTAAAATATTCGTAGTGCAGTGATTGGCATATATTATAGTAATACTTATGAAAAATGTATAAATAATGATCATGTAAGGTAATTTTTCATATTTGTATATTGAGACTGTTAATTGCTAAAGTAAAAAAAAACAATATGTCTTTTATTTATTTATTTTTTTTATTATGGCTTAATTTTAAATTATGGCTAAATGTACTGTAATACAGAAAAATCTAAAAAAATATTGTACATTTTCTTAGAATATGTAACTTTTACAATATTTATAGTACAAATTACTAGGTTTTATTCTCAGTGTAATATGAATAAGTGAGAATTATCTAAAATGTACTTAACAAATAGTTTGATTCCAGTTTTCGAAGTTAAAAAATGCAGTATTTTCAATTTTACTGATTCGAATATAACAATAATTATAATGGCTTCAGAATAATTTTTTCTTAAACATCATTCTTATAATAGATCTTCGGCTAAAATAAAAAAAAAATTGGAAAATTTGGTAAACGCAGTGGACAAATTCAAGAAATTCGAATCTACAAAAATGTTAAGAATCTAAAAAAACTTTGAATCCTGAAGCATCGAATTCTAGAAATCAACATATAAAAATACTGAAATTATTAGAAATCTGTAAAAACAATGCTTCCTAAAATATCTCATTAAATACTTAAGATCTAACGAACTGGATATTATCAAGAATCGTTTTCTAGAAATACTTATCGCATTTTTCACAGATACTAGAAAACTATCTTATTATACACTATATTATTGTCTTTATTTATTATTTTCTCAAAAATGTTAAAATTTTGTACGATTTTTATTCCTACAGCATCTAATACTAGAAAGATATACAGAAATCCAAAACAAACTCAGCAAAGAGAGAAAAATCTAGTCCTTTTTACTAAAAAACATACTAATGGGGGATCAAGATGAAATATAGTTAATTTTACTATATACAGTATTGTATTATTCAAAATATTCGTATTGTAGTCATTGACATATAATATAGTAATACTTATGAAAAAATGTAGAAATAATGATCATGTAAGGTATTTTCTAATATCTTGTATATTCAGAATTGTTATTAACTAAAGTAAAAAATACGGTATGTTTAGTATTTTTTACTATATATATATCAACTTATAACTGCGATATTAGACGTTTTACTATACTGCATGGTAAAAATAAATATTATTATGGTTAAATGCCCAATAATATGGAAAAATCTAAAATAATATTGTACATTTTTCTAGAATATGTAAATTTTACAAAATTTATAGTACAAATTACTAGGTTTTTTTCTCAATGTAATATGAATAACTAAGAATTATGTAAAATGTACTTAAATGGTTTCTTGCCAGTGCTCAAAGTAAATAAAATTTAGTAATTTTTTCAATTCGCACTGATTCGAATATAACAATATTTTTTGCTTCAGAATAATTTTTTCTTAAATAAAATTTTTATAATAGATCTTTGGCTTGGATTACATATAAAATAAAAATTCGAATAATTTGTTAAACGCAGTGGATATAAATGCGAGAAATTAGAATTTATAGAAATTTAGAAATGCTAAGAATGTTAAAAATTTTGAATCCTAATGCATTGAATTCTAGAAATCAACATATAGAATCATGAAATTATTATAAATCTATAAAAGCATGCTTATAAAATATCTCATCAAATATTTGAGATCTAACAAACTTGAAATTATCGAGAACCGATTTCTAGAAACACTTATAGCATTTTTCAGAGCTATTAGAAAACTATATTATTATAAATTATATTATTGTCTTTATTACTTTCTTAAAAATATTTTAATTTTGTACGATTTTAATTCCTATAGCATCTACTACTAGAAAGATAATTATACAGAAATCCAAAACAAATTCAGCACTAAGAGAAAAATTAAGTATTTTTCACTAAAAAATATATTAATGGTGAATCAAGATAAAATATTACAAATTTGTCTGTATTATACAGTATTGTACAATATTATTTAAAATATTCGTATTGTAGTCATTGGCAAATAATATAGTAATAGTTATGAAAAAATTTAGACAAATGTGAGAAATTAGAATCTACGGAAATGCCAAGAATATTAAAAATTTGGAATCCTGAAGCATTAAATTCTAGAAATCAACATATAGAATTAATGAAATTATTATAAATCTATAAAAGCATATTTTTTAAAATATCTCATCAAATACTTGAGATCTAACAAACTTGGAATTACGGAGAACTGATTTCTAGAAACTTTCAAAGTATTTTTCAGAAATACTAGAAAACTATATTATTATAGATCATATTATTGTCTATATTATTTTATTAAAAATATTCAAATTTTGAGGATTTTGATTTTTACAGTATCTGATACTAGAAAGTTATGTAGAAAACCAAAATAACCTCAGCATGGAGAGCAAAATTTTTAAACTCAAAAATATAGTAATAGGGGATCAAGATGAAATATAGTAAATTTTACTATATATAGTATACATGGAGTATTATAATATATAATTCAAAATTTTCGTATTATAGTCATTGGAATATAATAAAGTAGTTAATACTTATAAAAAAATGTAGAAATGAAGATCTTGTAAGGTAATTTTTCATATCTTGTATTTTGAGAACTGTTATTTACTAAAGTAGAAAAAAACCATATGTTTAGTATTTTCAACTATATATCAATTTAAAATTGCGATATTTGACGTTTTACTATACTGCATGGTGAAAATAAATATATTCATTGCTAAATGTACTACAATATAGGAAAAATTAAAATAATATTGAACGTTTTCCTAGAATATAGTGATTTTTCCAATATTTATACTACAAATTACAAATTTTTTTTCTCAGTGTAGTTTTTTTTACTACTAAAATTTCAATGAAGATCGATTTCATGTACATCATTGAAAAAACTTCATTTTATTTCCAATAAAATCGATGAGAAGAGCACAGAAGGAAACAATACTTTTCAAAATCTCATAATTTATTCATAAAATTTTGTCAAAGAGTTTCTTTTTTCCTGAGTAAATCACCAGAAAACGAACGGTTTCAAGAACCATTACTGAATTATTGACTGTCAGTGCAAAAACGCACAATAAACAAAAGAGAATTCGTATAGTGCCCCACATTTCTCAGTTTTCTATCCATAAACAGCCCAATTAGAGCCATAATCCCGGCCAGCGAAGCAAAAGATTGACAACATCCGGCAACTATCCGAAATACGCGTATCACGTACGAGAAAAACGCATCGAGAACGCGAAACAGCCGCATAAATCTTGATGCAAATCTTTCCTTTCGAATATTGTCAATCACGCGTCAGTCGTTTTTCATGTTCCTCACGTTGCAAGTATTGCTCTACTCAGAAAAACATTATTGAACCTCACAGGTACAAATTTTACAGAACACCATGGTAATATTAATGGTTATACAGTATAAAGTTTTTTTTGAATTCTAGGAACAGTGTTTTTTTTTATTATTCAAACTCTCTGAATTTATCATGACATTGTCTTTAAAAACAATATAATAAATAAATATAATTCATATAATTCATTATAGTTATTGTTTTTCAGTTATATTAAAATTAAGAAGATTTGATTTAAAAATTGTTTATTGTGTCGTCATGATTTTAGTATTATTAAATTTGTAATAATTTTCACTTATTTTTGTGATTTGTTATTATAAATGTTATCCAATATTTTCATGCATGTTTGTTGAATTAATTTTTGTATTATTCATAACGTATTATAATTTCGAGACGTTACATCTGAGTCAGTAAAATGTCACTGATTATAGTAATCCTGGGAAGTTTAAAACTATTTTGGAAAATGAAACTCCCGTCACTTGGGGAAATAATTTTGCTTGCTACGCGATTTTCGACGTTGATGGCAAATCCAGACGCCATTGCTACGATGATTTCTGCGATGAAGGAAAACCGTACGACGACGGTAAATGAAAAAATGGAATTACCCGCGCAACAAACAGAGCCCATTCAATCTTTCGTACCTTACAGCAATGCGTTGCAACCGCAAAATCCCCAGAATCAGTATTTTTTCCCTCCTGGTGAGTTTCAAACAACAGAAAAATAATAGCAAATTCAAGTAGGTAATTTTTTAGTATAAATTATGGAATTTTGAACTCATTTTCGAGTATTTTGGATGATATTCTACACTTTTTTAAGTAAAATATGATGCTGGTCACTAAATCGTCAGATTTTTCGCGGTGTTTTTCTTTTTTTCAAAGTTTGATAGTTTTTTATACTGAAAAACGTTTTAATTTTCATTTAGTCTTTATGTAAAGTTCTTTATAGTATCAGCAAAAATGTGTGTTTTTTTTACTTAACTTGATGGAACAAATTTTTCTTGCAGCAGTAGATTATTTTTTTGTTGCCTCAACAAATCTTTTTTGCTACCAAAGCACCATTAATGCAATGGAATTTTATTTATAATGATTGTGCTCTGGCAACAAAAAAAAGTTGCTGCTGCAAAAAAAAATCGTTCTGTCAAGTTGTGTAGAAACAGCAAATCCTTTTTTTCCATGATGAACGATTTTGAGTATTCAAATTGATTATTTAAAAAATAGTGTCTCTTACACAGATTCTAAATATATTTTTTTTTGTATTTGTTTAGTATTAATGCAATTTGAAGAACATTCTGGTATTTTTATTCATTTCCATACAGATTTTTAGGGTTAAATTCTCTATGATTGCAGGTTTTATAAATTGTTGAGAAAATTATAAATATTTAGATAGATTTTGGGTATTGATGAATTTCAAGTATTTCTTGCATTTTTCAAGTATGTAGAATAAGGGTTGTTTAATATTCTTCTGAATTCATTATATTTTTGGATCAGAACGAATTTTTTTGCAGCAGTAGCTCATTTTTTTGTTGTCTCAACAATTTTTTTTGCTACCACAGCACGATCCATGAAATGCAATTTTATTCATAATAGTTTTGCTCTGACAACAAAAAAATGAGTTACTGCTGCGAAAAAATTGTTGCTGTGTAGAAACAGCATTTTTTTTGCTACAGCAAATCCTTTTTTTTCATGATGAATTATTTTGAGTATTCAAACTTATTCTTGAATAAAAAGTTCTATTACAGAAATTATCAGTACTTTATTTTTTCGTATTTTTTTAGTATTTATAATATTTGAAGAATTTTCTGGCATTTTCATAGAGATTTTTAGGTTTTTTTTTCTTTATGATTCCAGGTTTTATAACTTTTGAAGATAATTATAAACATTTGAATAGTTTTTGGGTATTGATAAATTTCTAGTATTTCTTGCATTTTTCAAGTATGTAGAATATTTAAAAGAGTTCTTTAATATATTTCAGATTGAATTTATTAGGTTTTTAATTTTTCGAATGAGAATGAATTTTTTTGCTGTTTCATCAATTTTTTTGCTACTATAGCACAATCAATGAAATGGAATTTTATTCATAATAGTTTTGCTCTGACAACCAAAAAATAAGTCACTGCTGCAAAAAAATTCGTTTTGTCAAGTTGTGTAGAAACAGCATTTTTTTTTTGCTACAGCAAATCCTTTTTTTTCATGATGAATGATTTTGAGTATTCAAACTGATTCTTGAGTAAACTGTTCTATTACAGAAATTTTCAGTACTTTTGTTTTGTATTTTTTTAGTATTTATAATATTTGCAGTATTTTCTGGCATTTTCATAGAGATTTTTAAGGTTTTTTTTCTTTATGATTCCAGGTTTTATAACTTTTGAAGAAAATTATAAACATTTGAATAATTTTTGAGTATACATAAATTTTTAGTTTTTCTTGCATTTTTCAAGTATGTAGAATATTTTAAAGGGTTATTTAATATTGTTTTGGATTTACAAGGATTTATTGTATTTTTGTATCAGAACGAATTTTTTTGCAGTAGTAGCTCATTTTTTTGTTGTCTCAACAATTTTTTTTTCTATCATAGCACTATCAATGAAATGGAATTTTATTCATAATAGTTTTGCTCTGACAACAAAAAAATAAGTTACTGCTGCAAAAAAATTCATTTTGTCAAGTTTTGTAGAAACAGCATTTTTTTTTGCTACAGCAAACCCTTTTTTTTCATGATAAATAATTTTGAGTATTCAAACTGATTCTTGAGTAAACAGTTTCATTACAGAAATTCTCATTACTTTTTTTTCGTATTTTTGTAGTGTTCATACCATTTGAAGAATTTTCCGGCATTTTCATGTACTTTCATAATTTTAGAAAAAATTATAAATATCTGAATAGTATTTCTTGCATTTCAAATTTACAATCCTCTGGAGCGAATTTCCTTTCGCAATCGATTTTCACATCTTTCCGCAATTTTCCAGATGTTTACAACCACCTCACGAACGCAGTTCAAATTCCCAACGAGCAATACGCTCATCAGTATAAACCATTCTTCAATACCGGAAATCGCTTGACTCCCCACGATCCAGAAAATTCTCTAAAACCTTCCTCGAAACATTTCCTCATCGTAAGTTTCATCGGTTTATTGTTACTCTTTGCCATTCTGCAAAACACGATTCTCTTTTCGAAAAGCAAAGATACTTTGGCGGACGCCTTATCGTCTCGAAGGAAAAGGGAATTGATATCATCGTTCACTTTGGATTCAATGGTAACGAGAAAGACATTAATTGGGTGCAATTTGAAATTAAAAGCATTAATTACGAATGTGAACTTGGGCTTTCAGACACCGGAGCAAGAAGATGTAATTAACGAAGACACTCGTGTTCAGTGTTTTCAACGACTGACGTGTCTGCAGAATCGAAAGCTCATTCAAGATTTCAGTTGTCATGGAAAACTACTCGCTAAGTATTTGACGTGAGTGTTTATTGAGAACAAAAAAACGAAATTGTTTTGTACTTTTTAGTTTTTCTAACGGTTTTTAGTGTATAAGTCATTCTATGGGAAATTAACCACTTATTGTTTTTTTGTTTGGATTCATTCATAATTGATTTAATGTTATTGAAATCAGTGGAACGTTGGCAGATGATTTTATTTCCGAAAATTGAACCCTATATTTAACATAAAATGAAAATAGAACTATATGCTTTCAAATCACATGATATTTTTAACTTGGATCGTAACTATTTCTAGAAGGAAAACAAGCTAATTTTAGATGATCTATTGACATGCAGATGAATGCTAAAAGAAAGTAGGAAATCGATAACAAGTGAAAGAAGAAGAAGAAAATCATGAAAAAAGGTCAAGTTTTATATTGAATTTTAACTATGAAGGAAATGAAGTATGTATAAGTTATAATTTGAGTTTTGTAGTTTGTGAGTTCATTATTTTACAAAATCATGGGTTTTAAAGATCCATTACTTCAATGAATGATTCGAAAATTATGAGAATACCGAAATTTTTATGTTAAATTTTAACTATGATGAAATTCAAATATGATGAGTTATAACTTGAATTTTGAACTTTATAAGTTCATTATCAATTAACAAATAATTATGAAGAAAAACAAGTATGCATACATTATAATTTGAGTATTATATTTTGTGAATTCGTTATTTTAACATCATTCGTTTCAAAAATCAATTACTCTAATAAAATTTTCGAAAATCATTAAAAAAAATTACTTTGAATATGAAATTTCAACGCCGCTGAAAATCTAGTGAATATAAATTATAGTATAAGTTTTTTATTTTGTGAGTTCATTATTTTACAAAAAAATCATGCATTTTAAAAATTTATTACTCAAAAGAATAATTCGATAATCATGAAAAAACGTAATTTTTATATTAAATGTTAACTATGAAGAAAAACAAGAATACATGAATTATAATTTGAGTATTATATTCTGTGAATTCGTCATGTTAAAAATTAATCATTCGTTTTAAAAATCCATTACTCCAATAAAATATTCGAAAATCATTAAAAACCTTAATTGCAATACGAAATTTCAACTTCGATGAAAATCTTGTATACATAAATTATAAAATAAGTTTTTTCCCACGCATCCGTAAAAAAGGCCACTTTATTTCTATGGAATGCGGGAACAAAAGCCTCTTTTTGGGGTACTAGGAAATCAGCAGGAAATATCAACAAATACCCTGGGAAACATTCATTAAT
>JAPYZL010065283.1:0-14873 GCA_030522825.1 Platygaster orseoliae | reverse complement strand
CTTATAATGGTGGCTGTATTTGGACTGTAAATCGCTCCTCTCACATGTCCTTTGAACAACTACCATTGATCTTGAGGACGAGACATCGAAATATAATTGTACGATCGAACGAGCTTACCTTAAGTGAGGTTCGATCGAAATTATATGAGATGTCTCGTCCGAAGAGATCAATCCCACCCACCCTATTGTGTCCCTAGTATTGATCTCCTTGTTTGTTTGTTTTTTTTTTTGATCGATTTACGGGGTATTGTTGAAATGAATGAGGTTAGGTTGCCAGTGGTTGCAGAGGGCAGCACGGCGTGAAGGCGGGAAAGTTTGAATTGATTTTATTTTCGACTTAAAAATTGTTGTGGTTGAAGCCGAGCAGCTGGCGCTACTACCATTGATCTCTTCGGACGAGACATCTCATATAATTTCGATCGAACCTCACTTAAGGTAAGCTCGTTCAATCGTACAATTAAACAGCATTCGCAATGTGGTATCCTCCAAACACGAAAAATCGACCGGGCTCTTGGACTAGAAATTTCAATAGTTTATTAATTTTGAAATTCAATAAAAATTCAGTTAAAAAAACTATGTAGATTCATTATTCAAACATATAAAAATGTAACTAAAATATCAAGATTTTAAAAATATTGGATCTGGGTATCACAAACTTTAAAAATTAATTCACTTCAAGAGTTTTGATTTTTGATTTCATAAATTTAAAATTAAAAATTGAAAAATATCTTAAGTTTTAACTGATTAAAATCGATAAATCAAAAATCCGAATTCCAAGATAGAAATTTTCGTGATTGATTTTTGTAATTAAAATTTCAATTCGTTAACATTGAAATGCAGTAATAAAAATCCAGTTAAAAAAACTATAAGAATTAATTATTTGAAAATATAAGAACATAACTTGAATTTCAAAATTTTTAAAATACTGAAACTGGATATCAAAAACTTTATAGTATAATCAACTTCAACACTTTTGATTTTGGATTTCGTGAGTTTCAAATTAAATATTAAAAATATCCCAAGTTTTGAATGATTAAAATCAAGGTATCGAAAATCCGGATTCTAAGATAAAAATTTTCGTGATTAATTATTGTAATCGAATTTTCAATTCAATAATATTGAAATTCAACACTAAAAGTTTAGATAAAAAATATATGAAGATTGATTGTTAAAATATACATATAAAAATATAACTTTAATTTAAAGATTTAAAAAATACTTAGTATAGGATATCAAAAAAATAAAAAATTTAATTCACTTTAACAGTTTTGATTTCTGATTTCGTAAGTTTCAAATTAAAAATTGAAAAATATTCCAAGTTTTGACTGATTAAAATGAAGATATAAAAAATCCGGATTACAAGATAAAAATTTTTGTCATTGACTTTTGTAACCGAAATTTCAATTCAATAAAAATTCGTTTTAAAAAACTTTAAAGATTAATTATTCAAATATATAAAAATATGACTCAAATATGAAGATTTTGAAAATACTGAATGTAAATATCACAAACTTTAAAAATTAATTCACTTCAAGAATTTTGATTTAGATTAAGTGAGTATTAAATTGAAAATTTAGAAATATCCCAAGTTTTGACTGATCAAAATCGATAAATCAATAATCCAGATTCCAAAATAAAAATTTTCGTGATTGATTCTTGTTATTGAAATTTCAATTGATTAATATTTAAATTCAATGAAAATTTGTTTTAAAAAACTTTGAAGATTAATTATTTAAATATATAAAAATATAATTTAAATATCGAAATTTTGAAAATCCTGAATCTGAATATCACAAACTTCGAAAATTGATTCACTTCAACACTTTTGATTTTTGATTTCGTGAGTTTCAAATTAAAAATTGTGAAGTATCCCAAGTTTTGACTGATTAATATTTTAGTAAGGAATTTTCACATTATAAATCCCAATTTATCAATATTGAAATCTAGAAACAATTAAATAATTGAATTGAATTACAAACCAAATCAAAAAATTTCTTTTCTGAGGTCATTGAAAATCAACTTACAAAGATCTGAACCAAATTTTCAATGGGATAACGCAAATAGAAAAGACGAAAATAGAAATCTGAAAACGCTATTCGCAGCATCGCAAAATTTTCCAACTATTTTCAGTTCCAAAACTCAAGTTGATTTGTTTTTTGAAAAATTCCATAAAAAATTTCAACAATCCCAAATATCGAAGCCAACAAAATACAAAATTTCTTGCAACTCAAGATGAAAATCAAAATCATAATATTGGGTTTTCTAAAATTTTAAAAATGTTTCTCAAACTATAAGACCAACAAAAAATTCCAAAAAAATGATTTCAAAACTGCGAAAATTCAATTCCGAACGAAAAATCAATTTCCATTTAAAAGCATGTCATTCGATACAGTCGAGTTGCGTACTCGACGAACCTATAAATTTTATAGTATGCGCTGTCAATGCCTCACGCCCTTGACCTTCGTTACGCAAATCGAGGAAATTGCACGTTACGGATGAATTTTCTTTGCATTTTTCAAATCGCATCATGCACAAAGCAGGCCTGCTGCGCTTTCTAGGTTTTTACAATTTTCTGCTTTATTCCACACTGAGAGAAAAATCTAGTACTTTTTTATACAGGGTGTACCAAAAGCCTCTATCCAACAAGAAATCCAATCTTCATTTTTGAAGTTCAAGTCGAAAAGTCCTTTGCCACTTTTTATAAAACTCAAAATCAAAAAAGTTATTCAAGTTTGAAATCTGAGAAATCTGATTAGTTGAAACTACTAATTCGAATATCTTTTTTGATTTTGAGTTTTGCGAAAAATGGCAAAAGACTTTTAGGCTCAGAAAAATATTTAAAAAATTGAGGTAAATTTTGGTAATTTTTTTTTATCTCCACTTGTCAAAAAAGCGCATTTATTGTTTAAATTTTAAACTTGAATAACTTTTTTGATTTTGAGTTTTGTAAAAAGTGGCAAAGGACTTTTCAACTCAAAATTCTTGAAGGAATATTGGATGATTTTTTGGATCGAGATGAAAAATAGTAATTTTTATTAATTTTTAAATATTATTATTTTATTATTATATATTATATAATTATTTATAATTATCAATTTATAAAATATTATTCCTCATTATCAATAATACAGAAATTTACTACATTAAAAATATTCATCGAGTAAAAAAATTTACTCATTTTATTATCATCTTCAATGATTACTAAAATTCATATATTTTATCAAAGTCCCAAAATGCTCGAAAATGGAAGATATTACGACTTATGGAAATTTCAAGCGTTCTGAAAATTTGTAACAAAAAATAATCGACAAAATTTATTAATAGGTATATAAAAATTCAGAAACCACAAAACTATAGATGTTACTACAATTTCAGCAATTTCATTTAAAAAATTTTAACTATTCCGAGCATTCCGTCAAAATTTGAAAAATGTCGAGAATTTCGGAGATAGCAAGAATTTCAACATTTTAAAAATGTACTCATTTTTATAAATATCATTCATAATCTTGAATAATTACTGAAATTCAGAAATTTCGTCACATTTCAAACACTTTGCAAACGATAGAACTATTGATAAAATTTATAAATTTTATCAATAGTTTGAAAATGCTCGGAAAGGAAAAATTTTACGATTTATGGAAATTTTCAGCGTTTTGGAATTTTTTAACAAAAAATACTCGACAAAATTTATTGATTAGTATATTATAATTTATAAATAATAAAAAAAAATATTTCGACACTTTCAGCAATTTTATTTCAAAAATTTCAGTACTTCCGAACATTCCGTAAAAATTTGAAAAATGTCAAACATTTCGGAGATCGCAAGAATTTCAATATTTGGAAAATTCACACATTTTTATGAATATCATTTATAATCTTCAATAATTACAACAATTCAGAAATTTATTTACGTTTAAGACATTTTGCAAACGATAGGAGTGATAGGACAATCGAAAAATTCATAAATTTTAGCAATAAATCGAAAATACTCGGAAATGGAAAATTTTTAAATACCTTGGAAATTCTAAGCGTTACGAAAATTCGTAACAAAAAAACACTCGACAAAATTTATTGATACAATTATATTGAAATTTAAAACCATAAAAATATAGATGTTTCGACAATTTCAGAAATTTAATTCCAAAATTTCTGTGTTTCCGAACATCCCGTAAAAATTTGAAAAATGTCAAAAATTTTGGAGGTAGCAAGAATTTTAATACTATAAAAACTAACTCATTTTTATGTATATCATTCATAATCTTCAATAATTACTAAAATTCAAAAACTTCGTCAAATTCATTTTATTTTGCAAACGATAGGACTTTCACAAAATTTATGAATTTTATCAATAATTCGAAAATGCTCAGAAATGGAAAATTTTCAAATTTATGGAAATTTTAAGCGTTCTGAAAATTTGTAACAAAAAATAATCGACAACATTTATTGATAATTATATAAAAATTTAGAAATCATAAAAAAAATGTTTCTACAATTTTAGCAATTTTATTTCAAAAATTTCAATTATTCCAAACATTCCGTAAAAATTTGAAAAATGTCGAGAATTTCGGAGATAGCAAGAATTTCAACGTTTTCAAAATTTACTCATTTTTATGAATATCATTCATAATCTTGAATAATTACTTAAATTCAGAAATCTCGTCACATTTCAAGCAATTCGCACACGATAGAAGTTTCGCAAAAATAAAAAAATTCATCAATAATTCGAAAATACTCGGAAATGAAATATTTTAAAATTTGTGGAAATTTTGAGCGTTCACAAAGTTTGTAACAAAAAATAATCGATAAAATTTATTGATGATTATATAAAAATTTAGAAACCGTAAAAATAAAGTAGTTTCTACAAACTCAGCAATTTTATTACAAAAATTTCAATTATTCCGAGCATTTTGTCAAAACTTAAAAAATGTCAAAAATTTCAGAGATTAAAAGAATTTTAATAATGTAAAAATGTATTCATTTTTATAATTATCATAATCTTCAATAATTACTAAAAGGAATTTCCTCACATTTAGAATATTTTTCGAACGATAGGACTTCGCAAAATTCATAAATTTTATCAATAATTCGAAAATGCTCAGAAATGGAAAATCTAACGATACATGGAAATTTTAAGCATTCTGAAAATTTGTAACAAAAAATAATCTAGAAAATTTATTGATAAGTATATAAAAATTTAGAAACCATAGAAATAAACATGCTTCGACAATTTCAGAAATTAAATTAAAAAATTTCAGTGTTTCTGAACATTTCGTAAAAATTTGGAAAATGTCAAAAATTTTTGGAGATAGGAAGAATTTTAATACTGTAAAAATTTGCTTAATTTTATGAATATCATTCATAAAAACTTCAATAAAAATAATTACGAAAATTCAGTAATTTCGTCACATTTAAAACATTTTGCAAACGATAAGACTTTCTCAAAATTCATAAATTTTATCAATAATTTAAAAATGCTCGGAAATTGAACTTTTTTAATTTATGGTAACAAAAAATACTCGACAAAATCTATTGATAAGTATACAAAAATTCAGAAACCATAAAATAGTTGTATCTAAAATTTTAGTAATTTAATTTAAAAAATTCCAATTACTCCAAACCTTCTATCGAAATCCCCAAAATATCGAAAATTCCGGAACTTACAACAATCTTCATATTACAAAAATTTCACCAATTCCCTAAAAAATCTGCCACCCCCAAATTTTTCCTGCCCTATAGTTTCCCTCTTCGGAAAAATCCATCTCTGGCACTTCTTACGCTCATTTTCCAACATTTCCCGAGACGTCAAATGGCAATTGATATTGGCCTTGATTCGAGGCGAGCTCGTTACCATTGATCATGCTCAATGATGCTCAATCGAAATCCTCTCGCTGAGAAAAAACGGTCCTTGGATGACCGGAAACTTAGGCCAAGGGGGAGGGGGGAGGGAAAGGGTGGGGGCGGAGGGGGGTGCGTGACAGTCACGCCGTGACTCACCTGTAGTAAACGCGACAAGTGGATTTGTTTATCTTGCGATCGCTCGCGCATCTTCGCCTGTCCTCGAAGAAGTCTTTGACGGCGGTTACGCCGAGGACGAAGACAACGGGGATCGTCGCGATTTCCTTGCCGAAGGCGTTGATCGCGGGCGACCAATTCAGCAGAACCATGAAAATGAAGTACAAGTTCGCCACGCGGTGGAATTGTTCCAATAAATTTCGAGGTACAAAAGTCAAAAGTGTGTACTTGGTTGTGCGTATTCTGAAACATTTTTATTCAAGACATTGTAATTTAATTCAATTTAATTTTATTGTATTTATTTCAATTTAGTTAAATAAAACTTAAGTCAATTCAATTTAATTCAAGAAATTGAAATGTTATTTTATCCAAGACATTAAAATTTAATTTAATTCAAGGAATTGAAATGTAATTCAATTCAATTTAATAATATTTAATTCAATTTAATTATATTTATTTCAATTTAAATATATTTATTTCAATTCAATTTAACGAAACATAAGTCAATTTTATTTATTTCGATTAAGTTTGATTAATTAGGCCCATTTAACTTAATTAAAGAAATTGAATTCAATGAAATTAAATTTATGTATATTTAATTCAATTTAGTTAAATTAATCTTAAGTCAATTCAATTTAATTCATGAAATTGAAATTCAATTCCATTATTTTTATCTTTATTTTGTAAAGTTTAATACTTAAGTCAATTCAATTTAATTCAAAATATTGAAATTCAATTCAATTCGATATTGTTATATTTATTTCAATTTAGTTGAATCGAACTGAAGTCAATTTATTTTAATTCAAGTAATCAAAATTTAATTCAATTCAATTTAGTTAAGTTAAACTGAGAGTCAATGTAATTGAATTCAAGAAATTGAAATTTAATTCAATTTAATTCGATTACATTTATTTCTATTTTGTTAAATTAAACTTAAGTCAGTTAAAATTAATTCAGGAAATTTAAACTAAATTATATTTAGTTACATTATATTTATTTCAATTTAGTTTGATTAAACTTGAGTCAATTTAATTTAATTCGAAAAAATGATATTTATTTCTATTTAATTGATTATATTTATTTCAATTCAATATAATCAAACTTAAGTCAATTAAATTTAATTCAAAAAGTTGAAATTTAATTTAATTTTATTTATTGCAATTTAGTTTAATGAAACTTACGTCAATTGAATTTTACTTAAGAAATTGAAGTTAAATCCAATTAAATTCAATAATATTTATTTCAATTCAGTTTAATTAAACTTGGGTTAATTTAATTTAATTAAAAAAATTGAAATTTAATTAAATTAAATTGTATTATATCTATTTCAATTTAGTTTAATGAAACTCGGGTCAATTTTATTTATTTCAAGATATTGAATTGAAATTAAATGTTATACCATTTCATTATTATAAATTAATATAAACCATAAAAATTTGAAATCAAATTCCATTATTTTTGTAAAACTTTTTCTCACAGAAAAACTTTTAGTGTTGTATACAATTTTAACAATCATCTGAGATTTTTTTATTAGAATGAATAATTTTCTTGAATTAAGAAAAATTGTCAGTCGGCGATTTTTCATTTTTTCATTATTTAGAGAATCTTAATTTTCATTAATCAACGAAAATCGGGAAAAATTGGCAATTCTCCAAAATTCACAAAATTTCAAAAACTTCTTGAACTATAAAACTTGAACTTTTATAAACAAAACCTGGAAAATCTCCGTAATTACTGAAAAGTAAATTTTCCATGAAATTCTGAAATCGGAATTGCCAAAATGGTTGGAATTTGAAATCAAATTCCATAGTTTTTGAAAACTTTTTCTCACAGAAAAATTTTTAGTGTTGTAAACAATTTTGACAATTATCTGAGATTTTCTTATTGGAATAGATAATATTCTTATATAAAAAAATTGTCATACAGCGATTAACTAATCCAATCATAAAAAAAAATAAAAATAGATTTATTACAATTTTGTTAATGAAACCTAAGTCAATTTAATGTAATTCAAGAAACTGAAATTTAATTCAATTTAATTTTACTATATTTATTTAAATTCCGTTCAACTTAACTTAAGTCAATCTAACCTAATTCAAGAAATTTTAAATTGAATTCAATTTAATTTAATTATATTTATTTCAATTTAGTGTAACTAAATAACTCAAAAAAAAAATAAATAAAATAAATAACTCAAAAATAATTTCAGAGATAAATAATTGCATAGAAAAAATAAATAACTTGTGTCATTTCTTTTTAATATCAGTATTGTAACTTTTATGTATTATTATTTTTGAGCTTGTATTGTTATTATTATTATTATTTATAACTATTACTTATAAATAATGACAAATAATTGTATAGAAAAACTCAAAAATAATTTCAAACATGAATAATTTCATAGGAAAAATACATAATTTTCATCATTTCTTTTTATTACCAATATTGTAATTTTTATGCATTATTATTTTTCAGCTTTTATTTTCATTATTATTATAAATATCATTTATAAATAATAACAAATAAGTTCATAGAAAAAATAAATGTATTTACTTGTTATCGATGTTGATTCCATTTGGATGCTGACTTGGTGGGGTTTTTTGGGGAATCAAATGATTGGGTACAATTGTTCTTAAACGAGGTGGCTCTTCGGTGACGACGCCGAAAAAACGCATCAATTGCCTCCGCCACCAAGGTGGTCCCGTGCTCCGTCGTATTGTGTATATCGATTCTGATCTATAACAATTCATCAATTCCCAATTCTTCAACTTAAAAAAAAAATATCAAAAATATTTCAATTCGCACAAAACCTCAATTTAAATTATCTCAGTAATTTTGTCAACGAAGAAAAAGAAAGACAATCAGATTAAAATACCTCTCAAGTTTCGGAAAAAAGTGCTTAAACCACGTAAAATTTCTTCACATACTTGATGCTTTCTTTATATTATTATAATAATTTATTACAACAATAATAAAATTTTATTTAATTGCTATTATAAATAATTATTTCTCAATTGTAGTATAATTTATATTATTGAAATCACAATAGTTTTTCTTAATTTTCAATACATCTTAATATTTATTCATGTATTTTTTTATAGTTCTTATTATTATTTATTGTCATTTCTGGAAACACTTTCCTATCTTCAAAAAAAGTGCTCAAACCACAAAACCTTTGTTCAACGATTCTTAATTCAAAAATTTTAAAAATGTAAAAAATATCCGCATCAATTCTCAGGAAATTAATTGATTTCAAGATGCAACTATTTTTGAAACACTCTTACAAAAAATGCAGCTTTATAAACTTTTCACTTGACGACCTTCATTTTATAATAGTTTCTTTACGTTAGGTAAAAAACACATTAAAGATGAATACGATAAGCATTTAGCACACGCAAGTGTTTTTTTTTCTCAACTATGCTGCACATACTCGCGATTTGTTACATAGGAAAAATAAAAAAAACATAAAATTCAATTTTCCCAGCAGAGAAAATGTCAATATTCGAGAAATATCGATGTTTGATCAAAAACAAATTTTCAACCGTTCCTGAAATTCTGTGTATCTCAAGTTCCAAACGTCTGAAGTAAACGAAAAAAATTTTTTTTTCCAGACTTCATGCTTCAATAGTCTTTCAGAACTACAAAAAAGCTATTAAGTATATCAGATAGCAAAACAAGATGATTTAGAAAAAAAAAAAAAAACTACAATAATAAATTCATGATGGTAAATCTATCAATGATAGTTGATAATAGAATAAATAATATAATAAATAAAAATGGTAGCGAATCATGACGATACATGATAATAAATAATGATAGATAATAAATCCAAAATAATTTATGAACCCATAAAAAAAAACTTTGAAAATAAGATTTCCACCGAATCAGCAGCATCCACCAAATTTCTTTATGGCATTATTCTAATCTACACCAAACGCCTTGCAGGGTGTCCAGTTATTTCCAGAATCAGAATTCCCGGGTGATTTTCTCGCATTATTTGTATTGAATATTCTATAGAGAAAAAAAACCATAACTGTAGCAAAACAGACTCTAACGTAATTATTTATGGATACTTTTTTACTGAACAATTTTTTTGTTTTTCGTTGATTGTCCATTATTTTATTACATGATTTTATATTTTTTTGAGGAAACAGTCTCTGTGTAGATAGTGAGTATTTTATGGATACCGAGTGTTTTTAGTATTTTTATAAATTGTAAATGTTTCTAGAATTTTATGCTCTCGAAGCTAAAGTTTGCGGGATTTTTGATATTTTTATAGATTTTTCAGAAAATAAATTCTACATAGAATTTCAGTATTTTTCAACATTTATAAATCTTTGCAACAATTTGTAGGATTTTTATAGATTTCTATAATAATATTATTATAGATGACTATGTAGATTTTCAGAATTTGATGCTCCTAACTTTAAAGTTTCATAGATTTTTAGCACTTTCAGTGTTTTTTGTATTATTTCAATATTTATACGATTCAAAAAATTTTCTGATATTTTCATGGATTTCTGTATAGATTTTAAGAATCAGATGCTCTAGGAATTCAAGTTATCTAGATTTTTAGAAATTTTAAAGAAAGCTTTACCTACATGGATTTGGAGTGTTGATAAATTTCTGTTATATTTCGTATTTTTTCGTATTTATCAAATTTTTTTGTTCATCTGTGGATCGCTATTTAGATTCCTGAAATTTGATACTCTCGAATTCAAAGTAAATTATATTTGACGTGCAAGAAAGGAAAAAAAAACTGCTTATACATCAATTTAAAGAACTTTCTGGTATTTAAATGAGTTACTATATAGATTTCTAAAATTCAATGCTTTCGTATTCAAAATTTCATAGATTTCTAAAAATACTTTCAGTATTTTTAGTATTATTCCAGTATTTGTACGATTCAAAGGATTTTCTAATATTTTCGTGGATTTCCATATAGATTTTTAAAATCATATTTCCAGAATAGGATTTCAAGTTATATAGATTTTTAGTAATTTACGGATTTTCAAAGAAGCTTTATCAACAAAGATTTTGGGTGTTTATAAATTTCCAGAGGTGTGCGGGATCCCGATTTTTCGGGAATCCCGAGTTCGGGATGCGTCGGGAAATGCCTCGGGGCAGAAAATGCTCTTTCCTGACATTTTCGGGATTTCCCGGCATTTTCGGGATTTCCCGACATTTTCGAGATTTCCCGACATTTTCGAGATTTCTCTACAATCCCGAAATTTATAGAGTTAAAGATTTATTGAAATTACTAGATTTTTCGTAAATCCTGAATTCTCTATAGATTCCCGGACTTATCAAGATTCTCGAAATTTTCGGAATTCTTCAAACTCTCGTGATTGCTTAAATTTTTCGAATGTTTCAGGGTTTCTTGAATTTTTCGGGATTTCCCGACATGTTTGAGATTCCTCTACAATCCCAAAATTTCTATAGTTGAAGATTTATATAAATTACTAGATTTTTTGGTATTTCTGAATTCTCTGGATTCCAAAACTTCTCAGAATTATCGAAATTTTCGTTATTGCTCGAATTCTTCAAACTTTTCGGGTTTCCTGAATTTTTTAAAGGTAACCGGATTTTTCGGGATTTCCCGACATTTCGAGATTTCTCTACAATCTCGAAATTTATTGAGTTAAGGATTTATCGAAATTACTAGATTTTTGGGGAATTCTGAATTCTCTAGATTCCCAAACTTCTCAGGATTTTCGAAATTTTCGGGATTCTTAAGATTCTCGTGATTGCTAAAATTTTCCGAAATTTTCGGGGTTTATTGAATTTTTCGGGATTTCCTGGCATGTTCGAGATTTCTCTACAATCCCAAAATTTCTATAATTGAAGAGTTATCAGAATTAGTAGATTTTTCGGAATTCCTAGATTCTCCAGATTCTCGAAATTTTCGGGATTCTTGAAATTCCCTTTATTACTCAAATTTTTTAAACTTTTCAAAGATTTTAGGATTTTTCGGTTTTTTCGGGATTTCCCGACATTTTCGGGATTTCCTGAATAACTCGGGATCCATCCCGACCCCATGTAAAATTTCCCGAAACATTCCGACCTTCGAAATTCTCTATCCCGCACACCCCTATACATTTCTAGCATGTTTCGTACTTTTTCGTATTTATCAAATTTTTTTGTTTTTTTGTGGATTGCTATTTTGATTTCTGGAATTCGATACTCTCAAATTCAAATTAACTAATATTTGAGGTATATGAAAGGATTTTTTAAAAAACTGCTTATACATCAGTTTTGAGAACTTTCTGATATTTAAATGCATGAATAACTGAATAGATTTCTAGAATTCAATGCTTTTGTATTCAAAATTTAATAAAACTGATTAGAGTATTTTGAATTTATTTCGTATTTAAACTTTTCCCCATATTTGTCAATATTTATAAAATTCGGTCTAATTCTCTACTATTTTAATACATTTTTACTATTTTGCATTTTTCTACATTTATCACATTTTGTACAATTTTCTAGTTCTTTTGTGCATCACTACTTAGATTTCTAGAATTTGATGTAACGAAATTTTATTCGATGATGGAAAACACTGTAACGGAAACTTTTGGATTGGAGTGTTTTTTCGGCCATTTTGTATGTGCCGAATAATCTTCCATCTATTTTTTGGGTGTAAATTTACACTTTTAAATACGTATTAAGTAAGCCTGGAAAAATTCCCGGAGGTTTAGAAAAACTCAAGTAGAATTCCCGGATTTTTCCCGAAAACCACAATTCAAGTACACCAAGAAACCCATATAGGTGCTGCAACCATAAATCATCGATAATTTCATATAGCTGTTACACGCATTTGTATTGTTTCAACTACTTTACCTACTGTTGTCGTCACGTTAAATACTTCCTAAGACAGATTTTCTTATATCATGCTGTTGCAATGCGATTGCAAGCTTGATACAGATGTATTGTATTATTAAAGAAAGAAAATAATCATAATCTCTCTATAACCTACACCGTATTGCTGTCACAGGCATACACTGCGTTGCTACAGGCTTAGCTATGCCTACTGCAACTATCGGTATGGTTGAGCTCGCGTTAAGGTTATACATATGCTATACATAGGCATTGCACCGAAAAACTGTGTGACTGTCACCAATGTACTGACGTAACCTTGCTGCAGCACTTGCTTATGCCTGTGAGAAGCATAAGCTATTGCTGCTTAAGCGATATCGTCAAAAACCAGCAATAACCTGTATACTATCCCTGCTTAAGCCATATAATTGTTGTGACAACACTACGGGTCTCTCGGTGTAGAATTCCTGGATTTCCCAGAGGCTGGACACCCTCGCTTTGGATAAAAAATTCCAAATCCCAAAAAGTCGACACTGACCTTGAGGCTTGTCTCGAGTGCCCTCGAAACGAAGGAACCTTGAAACTTCCAGTTGGCCGTGGAGGTGGTTCCTCCCGATGTCCAGGAGGTAGTATGAAGTCGGTCTTGGAGCCGACCCTGCTGTGCCCGGAGACCTTGTTCTGGACATCCGCGGCGACCTGGCCTTGGCTGAAGGCCCTCTGGTGACCTGGCTTCTTCAACGCTGAGGGGGGTAGCGCTCGGCCCTGGAGGAGGGTCGCCCTGGACAAGCTCTCGAACGCGGGAAGAAGGTGACCCGAGTCCGCTCCGGTGGTCGCGACGACGCTCAGCGGCTGCTGGCACAAGGTCGAGCTCGTCGTCGCCAGGACGCCCGCGTGACTCGCCGACCTCACGTGGCTCTTGACCTCCTTCACCTTCGACCTCAAACCGTCATCACCTCCCTTGACGACGCGCGCGCCACCACTGGCTTCGTCGTCGACGACTCTGGTGCTCGTCCCCGGCACCAACGACGACGTCGCTGCAACCTCCGGGCAATTTTCCGTCGTCTCCTCGCGTGCTCTTGGTACACCGCTTTCGGACATGTTGGCACATCTTCAACAGACAGCGAAAAATCTTTCGAATAAGGGGTTTTGTCCATAAAAGACGTCACGCCTTAAAAAAGAGAGCTGGAAGTTACGCAAAACGGGACCATTTGTGACAGTGGGAGTAGGGGGGAGAGTTGTTGGAATGTGCCGACCATTTTTTTAATATTGGGTTTTTTTTTAAACCCTATAGTTTTTGTTTTAATTTGTGACGTGGCGTAGGGGGGGGGGGGGGTCTTTGCTGCTGTGACAAATTTGTGACTAATTTGATATCAAGTTAACGTTACTATTGATGTAAGTAAAAAAATTCCACGACATATTGTTTTTTTTGCATGACAAAATCACGACAAAAATGCGACAAATTAATCACATAATGCCAACTTTTATCTCGCATTTGATAGTATCAACTTTAAAGAGGTCAGTTTAGGAATGCTTTTCTGATGCATGAATATGTTTTAGATTTTCGTTATTCAAAATCCAAGTCATATAACTTGGGGATTTTCACTGATTTTTGATTATCATTGATTCCTAATTTATTATTCACGATTTTCAAGAATTTTCAATTTCAAGATTGTTCACAAGAACTTTCGTAAGAGTTTTGGTGATAAAATTTAAAAAAATATGATTTATACTATAAAGTTACATTTTTTGAATATTGAAAACGTCAAAATTTTCAAGGTTACGATTTTCGATTGAAGAAAATATTTTATTCGGATAAAAAAAGCTTTGCAAAAATTATAGAATTTGATATAAATTATTTTTCATAATCTGGCAAAAAGTAAAATAAAAAAAATACCCATGAAAATAAACTGTTTATTAGGATTTAAGGTAGTACTTCCCCAACCGTCGGAATAGAAAGTTTTTCACCAGACATTTTGCGAGTGACTGTACTCACGCACGCTCAATCGCGCACACATACAATCATATACAGCTTGATACAGCTCTAA
>JAPYZL010065266.1:0-23508 GCA_030522825.1 Platygaster orseoliae | reverse complement strand
TAAAACCCTGGGGAAATATTCATAAATCCCGGATCACAGGGAAGAAAGTTGCCTGATCCGTGATTTATGAATGTTTCCCAGGGTTTTTGTGGATATTTCCCGCTGATGTCCGAGTACCCCAAAAAGGGGCTTTTGTTCCCGCATTCCATAGAAATAAAGTGGCCATTTTTACGGATGCATGGGAAAATAATTATTTTCACTATACCATTCTCTAACCTAAAATAATCGAATTATCAAATCGAGCTTTAGGCTTATTAAGTATAAGGTTTTTGTTTTTTTACTTCTAAAGTGGGTTGCACATTATCAAGGTAAAAGGGTTGAAGACCCAATTCGACAAGGTCCATATTCACTATTTGTGGCATTGACGATTGGAAACCATGACCGTAGAAACTTTGCAAAGTGTGTTTTTCCACATTTTGGTCATACGCAAGGGAACTGAATACATCATTTGGATTCATTGGTTGTACGGAAAGTCTGTAAAAATCACATAACGGTTTGAATAACACTAGTGGATTTTCTGTCCTTAAATAGCTCATACATATTATTCATATATTATTCATATTGGTTGCTGATACAATAATCAAGATACAATTGTAAGTTAAATAAGAATGATAAATTTAATTCTACACAACGAAATGATAAATATCTGGATGTAGAGATATTTTTGAAACGTACATATTTAACATATTTTGGATTATTTATCAGAAATGAATTAACTAAAATGTCGGAATAAGAATTATCAAGAAATAGAAGGGTAAAACATGCCTTATGTTTAACAAGTATCAAGTAGATAAGCTAAGCTGGTTCTGGCTCCAAAGATATTACAATCTATGGTAGGGCATAAGAGGTTTCACTTTGTGAAACTCTGCTAATTTTAGTATTTTGCGAAAATTTGTATAATTCTCACATAATATATCCCTTTGTCAAATGCATTATCATAGTAAATGTTATTTCAGATTTTTTGCAGAAAATGAATGAAGCAAATTATTTGGCATTTGCTGTATCGAATCAGCAAACTTAACAAACAGTAAACAATTTACCCTTGTCCCTTTCGCTTTTCGAAGTAAAACCTCCATAGGTTTTTTCCAGTGATCCAGATAATTCTTCGATAATCTTCGAAAGTCAAAGGGCTGTCTCGTGGAATTCAGCGTTCAGACGATTTACTAACTCTTTCACGATATACGTCCTTATCGATAATTGCTCTTCAATGCTGACAGACATCTCTCATATTCTGAAGAGTTCCACCATCGATAGGTTCTTCGTTATGCGTGATCGTTTATATTTCCACGACTTTTCCTAGCTTCAAAGCTGTAAAATCTAATTTTCATTGTAAATTTTTTTTTTCTTACAATTAGTGAAACAACGTGCAATAAAATTCATTTGATTACATTCAACTGAAATTTTTTTTTTTTTCTTATAATGAATTGTAGAATTACTAATACTTTATACGTCATTGTATTGAATCTGTTTGTGAAATAAAAATGTTTATAAAAAAGTTGGCAAAAATTAATTTGTATCATATCATGCCTGCTCTACTTTTGCTTCTTAAAGGTGATTGAGTTGTACTGGCTCTTACCCCTGGAGCCCTATAAGGAAGTATTAAAAAAATATATACGATTATAGTAAAAGATTTTGTTTTTGTGATTATTCATTGTCTTTTGTCCTTTGTTTTTCAGGAATTACAAAAATTTATATATTGATTAGAAAAGTAAATTCTTTACTGGATTTTAGGGTTTAAAGCATTTGATGAGTTTGTTTTATTATCTTCATTTTTGATAATCTTTAGATTTTTTTTTGCTCTTATCGATTTTAAAGTAAAGGTTTGTAGAATTTAATTTTTAAAAATGTTTTTAACATATTTTAATAGAGCATCTAATTTTTATAATTGTTAAGTCTGCATTTTATGTATATTTAGTTTTCAGTAATTGTAGATAGTAAATTTAAATTTCGATGAAATTTAAAAAAATAGATATAAAAAAATACATATTTATATGTGTACACATATAATTTGCTTTATTAATATCAGTATATTTTTCTAGAGAAACATAATTAAAAATATAAATAATTAATATAAAATTATTACATCACATTATAAAATTATATGCTGTTCATAATAATTATTGATAATTTATTATTATTTTTTGTTACTGAAAATTTATATTTATATGTAAGAATATTTTATCTGCTATTATTTTGTTGCAAATAAATTTTTCTTTATATGTAAAAATATTTGAATTTTCTGTTTTCACCACTTATACATTTCACAAACTTCTTCAAATTCTGAAAATTTTTTCAGTTTTCAATGAGTTACTCAAACATTTTATTTTAAAACCCATTTTTCAAGGTCAAATATATGATTATACATTTTTTAAATATTGTTGTTTTTTTCTAGCCTTCTGATTTAAATCAATTGATGTTCTTTTATTTTGAAATTCGTAAAATTCGAATTTTCGATTCCTAAATTGAAAGATTCATATAAAAAATGGTATAATTCAAAAACTGGCCTTGTCCAGTTCTTTGAGAATCAATAACAAATAGTTTGTTTTTTTCGAAAATCGAATTTCCGTATCGACTAATATTATTGATCCAGCTGTTTTTATTGTACCTAACCTATAAATATAAATCTATATTTTTTATTCATTTCCAATGTTGTTACACAGTTAGAAAAAAGTTAACATTGAAATAAATTAATGGGAGGTTTACTTACATACAACAAATAATTTTTGCTACTTACATTTCACAAAGTCCAATAAACTATTCGGAACTATTGTTGTTTGTTTTTTCACTTGTTTTCATCGTTTGGATTGTTTGTTTTGAAATTTAGTACGGAGTTTTGCCGCGTACAGGCGCTAGTGTAGCGATATACATATGTGTTATTCAATGAATAATTGAACGAGTATTTAGTATTCACGCAAGAGCAGCAAGAGCACAGAGACAAGTACAGTACACTGACAGTATAAAGCACGCGAGTAATATCGTAGTTATTGCAGACAGTTTAACGCAGTTTATCGTTAATCACTGTTTAACACTTGACAGCTCAATTAATTCGGTGAAAGTTGCAGTAAAAGGTACGTAGTAAATTTTCAAAAACCCGAATTTTACAGCTCGACAATTCACGTAAATTCCAGACCCGGTATATTCACAAAATCAATTACTACCTTATTATGTAATTCAATATTTATTCTTAGATTACACTTTTTTGTTGAAAACACCAAAAAGTTACCAGAATTCTAAAAATAATTCTGAATTTCAAGGCTTCGACTCGATTTTTAAGGTTATCAATCACAGAGTTTTCATGATGCAAAAAATAAGTATTTTGTTGAAAAATTAATTTTTCTATTGAGTTTTATGATGAATAGAGGATTCTGTGAATTTGAGGTGCTTTGTTATTTCGAAAATTTTTGTACAGAAAAAATGTTAGTTCTGTGTAATATATTTTTCACATTGCATCATTCAAATTTTGCATATTGTTTCATCATCTATTCAATTTTTATTTTAAAATTTATATAAATTATATATTTGTGGATTTGTGATTAATTCAATAAAATTTAAAATGAATTATGTTATTTAAAACAAGCAATTCAGAATTTTTTTACTTAAAAACTTTATTGAACAGTGATAATTTGTTTAAATCAAACACGAATTTGAAAAAATTACACAAAGTATCAATAATTTGTAAGCCAGACAATTTTTCAAAATTCATAATATTTTTATAAATTTTCTGATTTTTATTATCATTTGTTTACCAGAAACTTCTGAATTTGCATATTTTTAAAAATTGATGATTAATTTAGAAGAAAAATAATAATAAATTTCATTTTCATAATAATCATAAATAATTGCTTTGTTGATATGACTAAAAATGAAAAAAATCCATGTATTCTCAATTTCTATCTTACAATTAATTCATTATGAAATTTATGAAGATTATTTATTCTTATTTATAAACTATATTCATAAAAAAGTTAATTGTAAAATTCCAAATCAACTATGTCACAAGCAACTCAGAATTTTTCACTTTAAAATTTTATCGAACAATATAAATTTATTTAAATCAAACTTGAATTTGAAAAAATTACAAAAAGTATTCATAATCTGAAAATCAGACAATTTTTCAAAACTTTCAATATTTTCATAATTCTTTATTATTATTTTTATTGTCATAATTACAGATAATTGCATTGTCGATATGACCAAAAAATTGAAAAATTCACGTTTTCTCAAGTTTTACATCAAAATTGATACCTAATGAAATTAATAAAATTTATTTATTGTACTGTAATTTTAAAAATTTGCATACTTCTAAACGAAATTTGAGTTTTTACAACACATTTTCCATATTGCATCATTCGAATTTCCTATACTTTTTCATTATTTTATAAACTATATACTAATAAAAAAAATTAATTACGTCACAAGCAAGTCAGAATTTTTTCATTTTAAAATTTTATTGAACAAAGTTTATTCATTTATATTAAACACAAATTTGAAAAAATTACAAAAAGTATCAATAATTCTTAAACCAAACAATTTTTCAAAACCCTAAATATTTCTATAATTATTCATTATTATTTTTACTGTCATAATTAATCACAAATACTTGCATTGTCCATCTGACCAAAAAAAGAAAAAACGTACGTTTTCTCAACTTCTCTCTTGAAATAATTACATCACAAAATTAATGAAATATTACTCTTTCTATGTCTCGTTTACATGTGATATTTAATTATGCAATTTCTGTTTCGCATAACGAAAAAATCCAAGTTAAGACAATCAACCAAACGACACCTTTTTTTAGGCTGCGAAAATATTTCCTCAGTCATTCCAAAAACAATTTGAATGATATGAAAAATGTTGTAATTTCTGATAAGACAATGGATTGCTTCGTGAATTGACATTTATTTTTCAATATGGAAGTATAATCGAACTCGAAGAGATAAGATAGTGATTGTATCATTTTTGTAACGTTCATCTAGGATATGTATACTCATATTTTCTGAGTATGATTAAAATTTTCTACCGTTGCATAAAATACCAGAAATAATTACAATTACTGTATTTGTCACATGTTATATTTGTGGGTGTATTTAAGTAAATTTTATGCAAAAAGATTATGTAAAATTTATACAGAAGTAAATTTTGGTTGAATAACTAACAAATCGATTATTTGTGGTTTGAAAACATTAAAAACAATTAATTTATAAAAAATATATTAATAATCATGAAAATATTTGCATTCAAAATTTTATAATACAAACAATTCTGAAAAAGGCGTTTTTTATAATGTATATAATTGATCATAAATAAATTTGTGTGTTTTTTTATCTATGGTTATTGTTTATTATTTGTATTTATTAGAAAAATGCCTTCCAATGCTGAAATAACTCCCCAAGAGGTAGAGAACCATTTTGATGGAGCGGGTTTTGCAACAAAAGCGATACATTCCGGGCAATCGCCTTCGCAATGGAGTCATCGTTCCATTGTTCCACCACTTGTTTTATCAACCACTTTTAAACAAGACGGTCCTGGCCAACACCGAGTATGAATTTTTATAATTATGACAATTTATCATATAATAATATTTTTTGGGTTCGAATTGAATTTGATTTAATTCGCGTTATTTAATATGAACCAATTATTTTCAATAATTACTTTAAATTTTAATAATTGATAATTTTCAAAAATTTAATTCACCATAGTGATCATACACAGAAAGAACTGGTTTGGTTACAGCAACCATTGGTTTAGAAAAAAATACCCACACCAAAATTTTAGGTACTACAACCAAAGCTTCTGTTGTAGCAACTGATACTCAATTTTAAGGTTGCAATAAGCAATAATGCGGTTGTCATACCTAAAGTTTTTGTAGTACCCAAAACTTTAGTGGGCACATATTTTACCAAATCAATAGTTGCTGTAACCCAAAATTTCTCTCCTTGTAGTCATACAACAATCTTTTTTATTTTTACAACATCATCATGTTTCATCCATTTATATTTTGTTCTAATAAAAAAACTGTAATAGTTTTTTTTTATAATTTATTAAATCATGCCTCGAATTATTATAGATTTCACTGAATGTTTTAGTAGAATCGACCAAAATATTTTTTGGGTTCATATTTAATTTGAATTAATTTAATATGAACCAATAACTATCAATGGTTAATTGAAATTCTAATAATTTTGAGTTTTTGATAATTCAATAATTAATATTTTTCTACAATTTATTAAATAACCATAGTGATCATACACAAAGTGAACAATTTGGTTACAGCAACCATTGGTTTAGAAAAACATACCCACACCAAAGTTTTGGATACTACAACCAAACCTTTGATTATGGCAGCCAAAGCTTCTGTTGTAGCAACTAATACTCAATTTTGAGGTTGCAATAAGCAATAATTTGGTTGTCATACTTGAAGTTTTGGTTGTACTACCCAAAAGTTTGATGAGCACATATTTTACTAAATCAATGGTTGCTGTAACCAAAAATTTCTCTCCATGTAATAATACAACAATCTTTTTTTTTTGCAACATCAACATGTTTCATCCATTTGCATTTTGTTCTCATAAAAAAATTATAATAGATATTTGTTATAATCTTATAAATAATTTCTCGAATTATAGATTTCACTGAATGTTATAGTAGAATCAAGCAAAATATGTTTTGGGTTCATATTTAATTTGTATTAATTTGAATAATTTAATATGAACCAATAATTTTCAATAATTCATTCAATTTGTAATAATTTTGATTTTTTTATAATTCAATAATTATTAATTTTTCATAATTTAATAATTAACCAAAGTGATCATACACAGAGAGAACTGATTTGGTTACAGCAACCATTGGTTTAGTAACAAATACACCCGCCAAAGTTTTAGGTACTACAACCAAATTTTTGGTTACGGTAACCAAAGCTTTTGTTATAGTGTTATAGCTGAATTTTGAAGTTGCAATAACCAATAATTTTGTTACTATACCTAAATTTTTGGTTGTAGTACCCAAAAGTTCGATGGGCTCATATTTTACTAAATGAATGGTTGCTCTAACCAAAAATTTCTCTCTGTGTAGTAATACAACAATTTTTATTTTGCAACATCATTTTTTGAAATTGGAAAGTCATGTTTAATTCATTTGCATTTTGTTCTCATAAAAAAGCTGGAATAGATATTTTTCATAATCTAATAAATCATTCCTTGAATCATTATAGATTTCACTGAATGTTTTAATAGAATCGAGCAAAATATTTTTTGTGTTCATATTCACATAAATATCAAGTTAATTTGAATAGTTCTTATTTTCTTACTTTTAACTGACTTGCGTATTATAATGACATATATTATTTTTAGGCATCTTACGTAATTCCTTCAGAAACATGGAATTTTTTTTAAAGAAAAAACAGGAAAAAGTTGACGATCTGTAATTGTGATAATGAATACTTGAAAATATTTGAATGTGCGTGAAGTTTATTACGTTCCAGAGATAGACGAAATAGATAGAATTAGATTAGACGAAATAGATAGAATTAAATCAGATTAGATGAAATAGATAGAATTAGATTGGACGAAATGGATAGAAAAAATAGATAGAACTTTCGGAACTTCAAAAACATGTTTTTAAATCGAAAAGTGTTTTCATAGTTGATTTCAAAAGCATTGAGTTAATGTATAGTCGACTTTTTCCAAATCAAGTGATACATGTACACTATAGTAGGGTACTGTACTGAAGGAAAAATCGTTACTCGCTTGTAAAATGATATTTTCCATGCATTTTTAAAGGGAGATAGTGTAACTTGATCTCTTCCGTTTCATTCATACTCTGTAATATAACGTAGTTGGTATCATGAGCACATTGCACTGTCTTTTATGTAATTAATACAATAATTTTAAAACATCTTTTGCTGACTATTTTTAAGCTGGAAAAATATTGCTTTTTTTTGCAGTGTAAATTTTAATTATTATTATTATTTTTTTTTATAATATATGTTAATGATAAATACATTATATTGTACAAAATTGATACAACATAAAAAAGTTAGAAAAATGCTTTTTATTTCAGAAATATGTTTTGCTAAAAATTAAATAATAATGCAAAATTTGTGATATTTTCTTATTATTATTATTGAAAATGTAATGGACTTGAAGCTACATTCATTTTTGAATAGACAACTATAGATAAATAAAAATCAAAAAAACCTTTTTTAATTCTAAAATTAAATTGAAAAAGATAAAGCAACATTTGACAGAAAAATATGCGTATAATTTTTTCATCGAGTCTTGAAACTTCAAAATTAAATAAATTTGAATAAAATTTTAATTCAAGTTATTTTCATATTTTTTTTCATGGTATATAATTAATCAAATTCTGTTATTAAATAAAATAATACTCCGTAAAATGAAATATTCGAACATTTTTTAACTAATAATTGAGACATCAGAAAAGCAGACTGAATGTCATTTAAATGACATTAGACTGCAAAATGTAGTTTTATAATTTATAAAAAAACACTTTAATTCACGAGGAAATGAATTAAAAAAAAATAAAATTCAATCGATTGGCATAATTCGAATTTCTTATTGAAAATCACGCAATAAAAATAGAATTTCAACAGTTTTATATTAGGAGGGTTATTTTTAAATGTCGATATTTTTCGGTAAAAATATCGATACTTTGCCATGATATTTTTATCGTCGATATTATTTTTTGAAATATCGAATATCGATAAAAAATATTTAATATCAATATTTTAAAAATTATTTTTAAATGACATCTAAAAAAGATCAGGAATCCCGAAAAGTTCAAGAATCCCGAGAAGTCTAAGAATTCGAAAAAGTTCAGAAATCTAAAAAGTTTTGAAATCCAAAAAAATTTGAGAATCCAAAAAAGATCTAGAATCCCTAAAAATATTAATCTCTGGTATTCCGAAAAGTTCTAAAATCCAGTGAAAGTCCAAGATTCGGAAAAGTTCAAAAACTTTAGAGCATTCGGAAAACTCAAAAATTCGGAGTCCCAAAAAATAAAAATATTGAAAAATTAGGTGATTGGAAAAATGTAGGATCCTGAAAGGCATTAAAACTTTGAAGAGTTAATTATTTCGTTGCCGACAATTTTCCCGAATCCTTTTTCCCGAACGGGAAAGTTTCCTATCAGCCCAATGTCTAGAAATGCCATGGTTACGCATTTACGATTTTCAAATTTCAAAACTGTAATAAAATTTTTTAATCAATAAATACAATTTAAAAGTTGTATTTTGAAATTAATTTAAACTAAAATTTTAAGTTTAAATTTCTAAATTTTCAAATAAAATAAAATTTACAATTTTCAAATTTCAAACTTTTTAAAAGTGAAATTCCAACCGAAATTCGGAAATTAATACTTTCGGGAAAATTGTCGTTCGGGGAAAAATACTTTCGGGAAATAATACGTTCGGAATAATGCATTTCGGGAAAATGGTCATTCGGTTAAATGACCGTTCGGGAAAATGACCGGGAATCCGAAATTATCGAGATTCCGCACACTACTAGCAATAATTTGGTTTGCACGTGTCTGAACAGGGTTTTGAATACGGAAGAAGTGGAAACCCAACGCGAAACGTACTGGAAGAGTGCATAGCCACTCTGGACAATGGCAAGCACGCTTTGGTTTTCGCGTCTGGCCTTGGTGGCACAACCGCCGTGACCTCGCTCTTGGAAAGCGGCGACCACATCATCAGCGGGGACGACGTTTACGGCGGCACCAACCGTTTTATCCAAAAATGCCTTCGCAAGCAGAATGTTGGGTTCACCTTCGTTGACTCCTCCAACATCAACAACGTCGTGAACGCAATCAAACCCAATACCAAGGTGATTATATGAAGAATTGCTGCTTATTTCGTTATTCGTTTTTGGAGAAAAGTAAGGAATGATATGATATTTTGTAAATGTTGTAGATGATTTGGCTGGAATCGCCGACGAATCCTCTGTTGAAAGTCTGCGACATTAAAGCTATTTCGGAAGCAATAAAAAACATACGACCTGATATTATTTTAGTTGTGGACAATACTTTTTTGACTTCGTACTTCCAGGTAAAGTGTAGTTGGGTTTTTCATTTCAAACAGTAGTTGATAAAAGTAGTTTTTGAGATAAAAATTGTCACCTTTTTCATAATATTGTTAACCATGACATTTTGTTTTAGCGCCCTCTTGATTTGGGAGCTGACATATGCTTTTACTCACTGACAAAATACATGAACGGTCATTCTGATGTCATCATGGGCGCAGCTGTGACAAATAGGGAAGACCTCGAGCAAAAACTTCGATTTATTCAAAATGGTCAGTAACCTGTCACTTATTGAACCAACTTTTTGTTCTAATCGATTTTAAATTTTTTCGCAGCAATGGGAATAGTGCCATCTCCTTTCGACTGCGCTCTTGTGAACCGTAGTTTGAAAACTTTGGAGATTAGGATGCAACGGCATATGCAGAATGGTTTGGCAGTAGGGAAATTCTTACAAAGCCATCCTCTGGTTACAGGAGTTAATCACCCTTGTAAGAATAATTATTTGTTTATCATTTCTCCAGGATTGAATATTCAGATGAATCTTTTTTTTTTAGACCTTCCATCTCACCCGCAATACGAGCTGAGTCTCAAGCAAACAAGTGGGCATAGTGGAATGATATCGTTTTACCACAAGGGCGACTCAGCTAAATTTTTTAAAGCACTGAAGGTCTTTGCCTTGGCAGAATCCTTGGGCGGATACGAGTCTTTGGCGGAGTTGCCGTAAGTTTTACTCGACTTAAGAAATTCAATTTTTATACCTCAACCATCACATTGTGTAAAACGCCTGCGCAGGTCACATGACGAGGGTAAAAAAAGCGAAAAAGTAGCTTCAACTACTTTTTAGTTTTAAAGAATCAGTACAAAACAGAATAATGACGAATAAAACTTTGCAGTTCGATCATGACACACGCATCAGTGCCGCAAGACGAAAGGGACAAGTTAGGAATAAACGATCAGCTCATCAGGTTGTCCGTTGGCCTTGAAACGGAACGAGATTTGATCGCCGATCTCGACCAAGCTCTCAAAGCATCCATTCCATAAAATAATAAGCCAAGTGCCTCTTCAGCTACAACAGCGATCACTAGAGATGAGATAGTTATGCAAATAAATATGAAAATATTTTTATCTTTTTTTTGTTTAAATCCATATTTTCTTGAATCGCTGCATGAATCCATTTTATGCTTATTTTTTAGGTCGGAAAGCATTTTTTTTTTTTTTTTGCAAACGTGCAAGTGCAGAAGCAGAAATATAATTTCAATTAAAAATTTTATCGCCATGCTGTAGTAACTTAATCGAATGTTTACTGTTTATTTGATAGAGCTAAATCGAATCCATATTTCGCGATATTTTTATCCATAAATCCATACATATTTCGGCAGTTTTAAAAACATAATTATCTCATCTCTGGCGATCACCATTCTACCTAATTTAGTTTTCCAAACAAAATTTCGAAAAAATACACAACTTGTTAACAATTAATACAAACTTCTTTTTATTGAAGCAAATATTCATATTGACTGTCGCATCGTTTGTGATGTAATAAATTAGTAATACTGACGCTTTTTCCCAAACAATTGAACAATCTGACAAATCATGATTTTGCGCTGGAAGATTACATTTATTTTATAAATTGTTATGGTTGTAGCTTGTTTTTTTGAATAAAATGAACAAAAAAATAAAAGTGTCATGAATGAGCGCAATTAGAAAGAGAAAATTGGAATACGCCAGTTGATTTTTCATTGCATGTTGACTTTTGGCGCGTATCTGAGCCTGCTCATTTTCAGTCTGTCGTATTCTTGGGCCCGATTGTACATGACAACCCCGGCTATTACCAACCAAGTACCGAGAGCCGATAAGATCGTGACTTCATTGTTGAACAACAACACTGACAGCCAGATGAGAAATGCCCTTTTTACCGTGTTCGCCACACTGAAAAGCATAATGGAATATTTGTGTATTTATAATAAATGGGGGTTTTTGAGAAAATAGTCCTTATGGTACTGTTGCATAAGGCCTATTTTCCCGAGAAATCAGTATTGAATTGATAATTTACCTGTGAGTTACAGGACTAATATAGTCCATAAGTACGTACGCTGTGATGCTTTGGAAATGGAAAAAAAGTCCATTGAGAAGAAAGGCGAGGACGAGTTTGAGGCTGAGGGAGTGGGGCAACGTCGGTAGGTCCACCAGCAAGATCGAGGCTGGTATTTGGACGACGATGGAGGCTAAACTCGTATACAATTGCAACTCGGCTGGCCTGTAATTGAACAGTGCGATTTTTACATGTGAAAGTTTGATATAACACTGTGTAATGTATTTGTACAGTGTTTAGCACCTAGCGACCATGAGGGTACTAATTGATTTGCATAAAAATGAGTCATTTTTTAACAGTATTGAAATTCTTGCAATCTACGGAGTTTTCAAATATCAGACTTCTCAAATTAAACTTTTCAATTATATTTCTAAAATTTTTGGAAGTGTTTGAATATTTGAGTTTCACGAAATTAAGTGAATTTTCAGAATGTCAGTCTTCTTGGAAATTTCAAAACTTTAATAATTCACAGGATTCCAAGAGTGGGAAAAATTTATGAAATTATGATGGAATAACAAAATTTGCTGAAATGTTCTAAATAACGTAAATTTTCAAATTATCAAGTTGCTAAAAAAATTTCCATTTCTTAATTTTGGCATGTTAACAATTTTTTTTATATATTTTGCAATTCTGAGCATTTTTCGAATTATGATTAATTAATGAATTTTGCGAGAAAAAATATCTAAATGTAACGACAATTCTGATTTTTACTAAATAATTGAAGAACATGAATAATATTCAGAAAATTGAGTAAATTTTCACAATATTGAAATTCTTGCAATTTTCGAAATTTTAAAATGTCAGACTTTTCAAATTTTCCTTATCAATTACATTTCAGCAATTTCGACAATTGCTTGAATGTTTGAATTTCATAAAATTTAGTGAATTTTCAGAATGTAAGTCTTCTTGAAAAATTCAAAATTATAATAATTCGCAGGGTTCCTGGAGTGGGAAAAATTGATGAAATTATGATGGATTAAAAAAATCTGCTAAAATGCTGTAAATAATGTAAATTTTGACGTTATTAAGTTGTACAAAACATCTCCTTTTCATAATTTTGGCATATTTACAATTTTTTAATATTTTTTCAACTTCAAGCATTTTCAAATTATTAAGAATTTATTAATTTTTCGAAAGTCTTATAGTTTGAAATATACTTTTGTATTCTGTACGTGACAAAATTTCTGAATTTTAATCATCATTGGAAAATATGAATAAAATTCATAAAAATGAGTAAATTTTTACAATATTGAAATTGTTGCAATCTTCGAAATTTTGATATGTCCGGCTTTTCGAATTTTCCTTATCAACCACATTTCTACTATTTTAAAAGTTGCTTGAATATTTGAATTGAACAAAATGTAGAGAATTTTCAGAATATCAGTCTTCTTGAAAATTTTGAAATTATAATAATTCACAGGGCTCCTAGAGTGGGAAAAATTCATGAAATTACGATGGAATAACAAAATCTGCTGAAATGTTCTAAATAACGTAAATTTTGAAATTATCAAGTTGTACAAAACATCTCCATTTTCCTCATTTAGGCATACTTACAATTTTTTATATTTTTCCAACTTTAAGCATTTTCGAACTATAATTAATTTATGAATTTTGCAAAATTCCTATTACTAGAAAAATAATTGAAATGTGACTAAATTTGTGAATTTCACTTATAAGTAAAATAATCTAAATGTAACGAAAATTCTGATTTTTATCCATAATTGAAGAACATGAATAATATTCATAAAAATGAGTGAATTTGTACAATATTGAAATTCTTGCAATCTTCGAAATTTTCAAGTATCAGACTTTTCGAATTTTCCTTATCAATCACATTTTTATAATTTTGAAAATTGCTTGAATATTTGAATTTCATGAAATAAAGTGAATTTTCAGAATGTCAGTCTTCTTGTGAGTTTCAAAATTGTAATAATTCACAGGGTTTCTAGAGATAGAAAAATTTATGAAACTATGATGGAATATAAAAATGTTCCAAAATGTTCTAAATAATGTAAATTTTGAAATTACTAAGTTGTACAAAACATTTGAATTTTTTACTGAATTTCACAAATCATTGAAGATAAGAAATGACTTTTATTAAGCTGAGTAAATTTTTAAAATATTAAAATTCTTGTTATCTCCGAAATTTCTATCATTTTTTAAATTTTGACAGAACTTTCGGAATAACCGAAATTTTCAAAATAAAGTTGCTGAAGTTGTCGCAACATCTTTATTTTATTAATTTATATATTCTAATATACTTATCAATAAATTTTGTTAACTATTTGTTGTTGCAATTATTCAGAATGCTTAAAATTTCCATGAATCTTAAAATATTTCAATTCCAAGCATTTTCAAATTATTAACAATTTATGAATTTTGCGAAATACTTAAAAATATTCTAACTGTGACAAAATTTTTGAATTTTAGTAATTATTGAAGAATATAAATGATTCATAAAAATGAGTAAATTTTTATAATATTCAAATTCCTGCAATCTACAAAATTTTTGAATGTCTGACAACTTTTCGAATTTACCTTATCAATTTCATTTCCACAATTTTGAGAATCGCTTGAATATTTGAATTTCACAAAATTAAGTGAATGTTCAGAATATTCGTTTTCTTCGAAATTTCAAAATTATAATAATTTATTAGATTCATAGAATGGGAAAAGTGTATGAAATTACGATGGAATAAAAAAATCTACTAAAATTTCCTAAATAATGTAAATTTCGAAAATACCAAGTTGTACAAAACATCTGAATTTTCAAATTTTCCAATTTCAAGCATTTTTCAACTATTACCAATTTTTGAATTTTGCAAAAATCCTACCGTTTGAAAAATATTCTAATTTTGACGAAATTAATAAATTTTACTCATCATTAAAGTAATCATTGAATATTATTCGTAAAAATGAGTAACTTTTTACAATATTGAAATCCTTGCAATCTCTAAAACTTTCAAATGTCTTTCGACTTTCCCAATTTCCCTCACCAATCACATTTCTACAATTGCAAAAATTGCTTGAATATTTTATTTCCACAAAATTCAATAAACCTGCAAAAATTCTTGCAAATTTCAAAATCATAATAATTCACAGGGATCCTAAAGTATCCAAAAATTCACGAAATTACAATGTAATAACAAAATCTGCTAAAATCCCTTACGTATACTTAAAGTTGTCGCCGCTGATCAACATTTTGGAATACACATTCTGCAAACACTCTGTCAAATTAGTTGCAAGTGCTGCAGCAAAGCCTCGCAAATCAAAACTTGATTCATTGATGGAGCACAAGGCCAATCCTCCCATCACGGGAAGTAAAGAAAGGTTCACATAGAAACCCGTGTACTCTCCTAATGAAATTTATATTAACATTCTCCAATTTTCCAATAAGCAATACACGGAGATAAATGGTTTAGTTACAGCAACCATAACTTTGGTTATGACAACCAAACCTTCTGTTACAGCAACTAATTCTCAATTTTTACGTCGCAATAACCAATAATTTGGTTACCATACCTAAAAATTTGGTTGTACCACCCAAAACTTTGGTAAACTCATATTTTACTAAATCAATGGTTGCTGTAACCAAAAATTTCTCTCCGTATGATGAATTATAATCAAGTTGCAGGGCTCACCTATCAAGTACCGACTGATCAACAGCGTGAAAAGAGGGGCACTGCTTTTGATAGTTTCCGTGAAACTCACGGCGACGTAATTTAAAGAAGCTAGTCCCAAAACGACCGTCATGAACCTGGTGCAACCAACTAAAATCATGTGCTTGTAAAACCCTGGAGGTCTCGTTAATCGAGGACTCGCTTGGTACATTCCGCACGGAAAGTACATCTGTAAAAAACCGCAAGCTGCTGTCATCAACATCTGACAGGCGCCTGAAAATACAAAGACAAACGAGATTTTTACAAAGACAAACGCAAAAGCTTCACCTTGTGCAGGCGTTTTACACATTGCCCTACACAACCTGAAATTATTTCAAAACGTCATACTTTGGCACCTAGATATACAAACAACTATTGTATAAATTAAATTACCTAAAATAGTGGGATCGCCTCCCATGTAAGATAAAATGTACTTGTTGAAAAACAAGGTGCATCCACTGAAAAAGTACCACAGAAAGAGGAAAATCAAAGCCCTTGGGTTGGCAAGGCCACCCTTTTTTTCCGCGGATAAAACCATGTCTTGTTCCCTTTTTTTGTGATGATGGTGCTGCTGCAGGAGCAACGAAGGTTGTTGTTCATCGCTGTTGTTGCCGTCGAGCACTACTTTCATGTAATTCCCATGCACTTCCATAGCACTTGTGTATTTAAGCACTGTCAGAAACAGCTAAAAATCCCAACTATTTTTCTCATCTCGCCTTTTCCTGCTCCTCCAATTTCTCATCTATAATGTATGCCCATTCGATGACGACGAGTCAACCTATGACATTTCCTCACACACATTTTTTTAAACTTTGGTAATTGTTATTTTTCCTCTCACATTTTGCGGTCGAATCGCGACAATTCGCATTTGCATTCAACTCAATTGAAACTCACGACGAACTCGTCAACATTATATACATATATAGTGACTCCAATGTTGAATGTGACTATATCGATTTTTTTCCTAGTTCTTTTATTTATTTCATAAAAAAAACCCAAATACTTACTTTTTTTTCCGGAAAATGTTTTTTATCCAAAGAAATAGACGAAAATTGATTAAAAAATGTTTATTCGTCAAAAACGATGTATTTTACAGATTCGATAGGTAGCATTACAAAACAATTTTTAGGAAAAATGTTGAAAATTATGTAGGAAAGTTAGAACCCTGGATTCCAGTGCAATTTTGGTTGTTCTTGGCGAGTTGTGAAACAAATTATTTTATCTCCTGGTTGAAATTCGATTTCTGGATCTGCTAATCTCAAACCGCAGTCTGTTCCACTTTTGATCGATGTCACTTCTTCTTTCAGGTGTTTCATTGATATCAATTTGGCTGAAATTCGAGTGTAACAATTAGGTAACATACGAAGTTTCTTTTTGTGAAACTTCTTATGTTATAGTGTAGTACCATACTACTTAAAAATAGTACTATGGGCTAGAACTAGCTTAGCTTATCTACTCAATACTTCTTGAAAATTTTTTTGTTTTTTATTTATTAAAATCAATAACTTTAAGTTGCTAAGGATAATGTTATTTATATAGGTATACAAATACTTGATAATCTGTTAATATTACTTATTGTAAATTATTTATTTTTAAAATGTGTTTAAATTCAATAAAATTTCACAACAAAGTTTATCATTTAAGGATAAAAAGAAATAATATAATTATGTAAAATACTGTAAAAATCGAAGTAAATATAAATTTTTCTCCAAAACTACAATTCGATTAAATTGTGTATGAAATTTATATCTAAAAATAATAAAATACATTTATATCACTTACTAGTACTCAAAACTTCTCGACCTCGCATTACACGATAATTTCCCATTTTCAATAACTCTCCTTTTGTACACGTACACCCAGCAACTTTCACTTTGCGTCTTTTTTCATTTATTTCAAATTCTTCAATGACATTTGCTTCTCCTAAAAAAAAACGAACGAAAATTGAATTTCCAATTTGCATGTAATCTGATTTTTCAAAAACTTACCATTTATAGTTTCGACAGTACCAAGTGGAAGTTTTTTCTGAATTTCTTCTTTCAAGTCATCGATCATTTTGTATATTATATTGAAGTGACGAATGTCGACTAAATTCGATATATTTTTGCTTATACTTTTCGATCCTTTTATATTGAAGCAATATATAATGGCTGGAAAAACAAGAATATTTATTTAGATTTAATTCTTTAATAATAATTATTATTTTGAATTAGAAAAACTAAAAACTCCGTATTTGTTTTGAATTTCACTGATTTTTTTAATGAGTTTTGTTCTTTTCATGAATTATTTTGCTAACGTTTTCACTTTTGTCTATTTTTCATGAAATAATATTGTTAAGAAAATTTTCTTTACATATAGTTTTTAGGTATGAAAAGATTTTACGGTATTTCTCGCATTTTTTTCTATTTACGAAAATCAAAAGGATTTTTTAGTGTTTTTTTTTTAAATATTTTTATACATCGATTCTCAAAATTATAATGCTCTAAAATGCAAATATAGATTTTTGATAATTTCATAGATTTTGAGGATAATTAGGTCTACATTAATTTTAAGTATTTTTTATTTATCCTTTGACTTTTTTTTTGTTTTCAGTATTTATAGGTAAGATTTTTTATCGTTTTCTAGTATTTTCATATATCGCCATTTGTGCAGATTTTTCAAAAACGCAATTTTTCGTAAAATTCAATAACTTTTAGTATTTTTCAGAAATCGCATATAACAAAAGATTCTCTGGTATTTTTATAAATTTCTGTCTTAATTTTTTACGACTTGATTTTCAAGTTTCAAAGTTTTTAGATTCTTATACAATTTTCGTAGATTTAGATCTTTTTTGAAAAATGGACAATGCAATTTCTTATATCGAATTCCAGTTTGGTTATGTTACTACTTCATATTTGATCGAAGGAATAATTATTATTAAAGAATATTTATTCAGATTTTATTCTTTAATAATAATTATTGATCATTGTTAGCTATATTTAATATTTTTATTTCTTTAATAATCAAGTTATAATAATAATTATTTTGAGTTAGAAAAACTAAAAATTCTGGACTTGTTTTGAATTTTACTGATTTTTCAAATTAGTATTGTTATTTTTATGAATTATTTTTCTATCATTTTCACTTTTGTCTATTTTTCATGAAATAATATTGTCAAGAAAATTTTCTTCATATAATTTTTGGTTATGAAAAGATTTTTGAGTGTCTTTTTAGATTTTCATAAATCGATTCTCAAAATTATAATGCTCTAAAACGCAAATATCGATAAATTTTGAGGATTATTAGATCTACGTTAATTTCAAGTATTTATTATTTATCCATTCAATTTTCTTTTATTTCCAGTATTTTTAAGATTTTTTATCATTTTCTAGTATTTTTATATATTGCCATTTGTGCAGATTTTTTAGAAACGCAAATTTTCATAGAATCCAATAATTTTTAGTATCTTTATGAATTTGTCTTAATTTTTTACAAATTGATTTCCCAGTTTCAAAGTTTTTAGATTATTATACAATTTCCGTAGATTTAGGTCTTTTTTGAAAAATTGAAGATGCAATTTCTTATATCGAATTCCAATTTGTTTATGTTACTACTCCATATTTGATCGAAGGAATAATTATTATTAGAGAATATTTATTTAGATTTTATTGTTTAATATTAATTATTGATCATTGTTAGCTATATTTAATATTTTTATTTCTTTAATAATCAAGTTATAATAATAATTATTTTGAGTTAGAAAAACTGAAAATTCTGGACTTGTTTTGAATTTTTCTGATTTTGTGAACGAGCATTGTTATTTTTATGAATTACTTTTCAATCCTTTTCAGTTTTTTGTCTTTTTTTCATGAAATAATATTGTGAAGCAAATATTCTTCATATAATTTTTGGGTATAAAAAGATTTTTTAGCGTTTTTTAAAGATTTTTATAAATTGATTCTCAAAATTATAATGCTCTAAAATGTAAATATCGTTAGATTTTTGATAATTTCATAAATTTTGAGGATAATTAGGTATTTTAAGGAATTTTTTTTATGGCTTGAATTTTCTTTTGTTTTCAGTATTTATAATAAATTTTTATCGTTTTCTAGTATTTTTATACATTTCCATTTGTGCAGATTTTTCAGAAATGCAATTTTTTATAGAATTCAATAACTTTTAGTATTTTCATGAATTCGTCTTAATTTTTTACAACTTAATTTTCAAGTTTCAAAGTTTTTAAATTCTTATACAATAGAATTTTCGTAGATTTAGGTCTTTTTTAAAAATTGGCAATGCAATTTCTTAGATCGAATTCCAATTTGGTTATGTTACTACTCCATATTTGATAAAAGAAATATTGATCATTTATTTTTAAAATTTGATTTGTTTCGTGTGTCTTTACCATTGAAAGATTCAGCATATTCTACATCAGTCTCTGTTGGGGGTCCAACACCGTAATGCACAACATTTAAATGGCATTTGTTTCCTCTGTCGTACGTTTCAAGAGTATCTAAAATTGCTTCCACTGATCCAGCGACATCAGCTTTAACAACAATATTAACTTTTGGAACGCCATCATCAGGTTCTGTTTCTTTTTTCCTTTTTTCTTTCACACGAGAAATTCCCAACGTTCGTTTGATTTTCAATTTCGTTCTATATTCCTAAAATAATAATAATAATAATAATAATAATAATAATAATAATAATAATAATAATAATAATAATAATAATAATAATAATAATAATAATAATAATAATATCAAGGTTTATAAATCCTCTAATAAAATAAAAAAATATGTAAAACAGACCTCCAAGTGCTTCTGCAATTTCTCATCTGCAACTTTAAACTGTTCTTCTGCTTTTTTCTCATCTAATTTCTGCATTCTATGTTTGATCACCATGTTGGCTTTTTTTTCACTCTCTACTTCGAGAATTTCATCTCCTGCTTCTGGCAATTCTCTCCAGCCAATTATTTGCACTGCGTCTGACAAAGTAGCTTTTTCCAGAATTTTACCACTGTGGTCAAACATGGATCTCACTCGTGCCATCGCTAGTCCACTGACTGTAAAATAAATAAATCAAGGAAAGATGAAAATTATTGATTATATGTATACAGGGCAGGATTTTGGGATTTGGCGGTAATAGGCAGGTCAAAAATTGGCACCCCCCCCCCCAAAAAAAAAAAAGAAAAAAAAAGCTTATCTTCTCTGAAAAAAAATTCGGTTCAGTGAATTGGAGAATCATATGAATTTATAAAAACTACAAAAGAGGGGAAATAAAAAAACATTGTAAATTTGTCAAAATTTGTAAGTTCAGATGTTTTGTATAATTTAATTAAGAATTTTAAAATTGAGGTTATTTAGAATATTTTGGCAAATTTTGTTATTCCATTGTAATTTCATGAATTTTTACAAATGTAGGAACCCTGTAAATTATTATAATTTTGAAATTTCCAAGAAGACTGACATTCTGAAAATTCATTAAATTTTGTGAAATTCAAATATTTAAGCGATTTGCAAAATTGTAGAAATATGATTGCTAAGGAAAATTCGAAAAATCTGACATTTGAAAATTTCGAAGATTGCAAGAATTTCAATATTGTAAAAATTCACCTATTTTTATGAATATTATTCATATTCTTTAATGATAAGTAAAATTCAGAAATTTCGTCATAACTTGATCGATTTTCATTATTTTCACATGAAATTTGTCTTGTTTTATTCGTTATTGACTAGACAACAACAATACGTGTGCATCATTGAGAAATTTTAGTGACTTGTTCAAAAAAAAATGGTGTCAAAGTCGAACAAGCGCGAAAAAAAAGTGAAAATTTCATATTTCCACGCAGAAATTTTGTTTTTTTCGTTCGAAACAAACAAAACGTTATTTTTTTCTGGAAGCTACTGTACAAAGCTATAAAAAACGCTGGGAGTTTTTCAAATCGGTCGAACAAATTTCGAGTAGGAATTTTTAAGCGCGAAAAAGTACCGAAAAACGGTTTTTTAACAATAAATAAAGATTTTGAGGGTGTTAGAAAAATTTCAAACATGGTTTTGTATTATAGTCGACCAGATAAGCAATCTCTACCAAGTCACTTTAAAAGTTTATTTACTTTTTTCAATTTCGTAACTCTGTGTTATTTTTCTAGCAATAGGAGTTTTACAAAATTTAAAAATTATCAATAGTTTGAAAATGCTAGGAGTTAGAAAAATTGGAAAATTAGGAAATAGAGATGTTTTGCAGAACTTACAATTATTAATTTCAAAATTTACGTTATTTAAAAAATTTTAGCAAATTTTGTTATTCCATCATTATTTCATTAATTTTTCCTACTCTAGGAGATCTGAAAGTTTATTATTATAATTGTGAAATTCACAAGAATACTGACATTCTGAAAATTCTCTTAATTTCGCGAAATTCAAATATTCAAGCAATTTTCAAAATTGTAGAAATGTGATTGATAAGAAAAATTCGAGAAGTCTGCCATTTGAAAATTTCAAAGATTGCAAGAACTTCAATATTGTAAAAATTCACTCATTTTTATGAATATTATTCATGTTCTTCAATGACTAGTAAAATTCTAAAAAGTCAAAAGAATTCAAAGAAAATTTCAAAGATTGCAAGAATTTCAAAGATTGCAAGAATTTCAATATTATAAAAATTTACTCATTTTTATATCAATCATATTCTTCAATGATTACTAAAATTCAGAAATTTCGTCACATTCAGAACATTTTGCAAAAAATAAAACTTTTGAAAAATTCAATGTCTTCAACATCGAGTTTCCAAAACTGTTATTTTCAGCTAGTTTTTTTTTTACCCAAAATAGTGCCCTTTTTTATTGTTCCACGTTGAATCAAAGCAGTAGCGAGTCTTCCACGTCCGGCATCGTTGCTCGACTCTATGACCACGCCTTCGACAGGACCTTTAGCATCTCCTTTCAAGTCCATCACTTCTGCTTGAGCCAACACAGCCTCCATCAAATGATCCAAATTCGTATTTTTCAACGCCGAGATATTCACACTCTGCACGTTTCCTCCTAATTCTTCAACATGTATTCCTTGTTCCAGTAACATATTATGCGTTCTTTTCTGAAAATTTTCAAAAAATACTGCATTTAAATCGCATTTTTTCTTACATTTAATCAAAGCAAACAATTATTTATATCAATATATCTATTTTATATAAATTTGAAAAAAAAAGAAAAGAAAAAGATTTCAGTGGCTTACAATGTCAGACTGGGGTTTATCAATTTTGTTGATCGCCACAATAATCGGGACTTTCGCTTCCTGAGCCATTCTTATGCTTTGAATTGTTTGTTCCATGACTCCGTCGTCAGCTGCGACAACGAGAATCACAATATCCGTGGCGTGGGCACCTCTCGATCTCATTGCACTAAATGCAGCGTGGCCAGGAGTGTCAAGAAACGTGATTTTTTCCCCACTTTCCAAAGTGACTGAAAATGATTTTCAATACTTAGGGAGTGTTCAAGTATTACGTCACGGGCTAGGGGGGAGGGGGGTCAGGTCAAATGCGACTGTGTGTCACAGGGGGGGGGGGGTCAAGCGCTGCGTCACGTCACGTAAAAATTTGAAATTCAAAGGTATTCCCCCGCTTTTTTTTGTGAAATAATTGTATTAAGAAAATTTTTTTATATAAAGATCTACAGTATTTTTGATAATTTCATAGATTTCGTGGATAATTCAGTCTACGTTAATTTTAAATATTTTATGTA
>JAPYZL010065261.1:0-13546 GCA_030522825.1 Platygaster orseoliae | reverse complement strand
CTTGAAAAATTTTTGAGAAGCACATTTTTCTTAAGGAAACTATATCTATAAATTTCCTCGAGGAAACCTGAATGGAATCGAGTTTTAGCATTGAACGTTCAAATCGTTAAAAACCAGTCCGCTTTCGCGCAGGTATTCAAATACGCGACGCTTATTGGTCGGTGAAATGTTGATATCGAGAAAGCGGGAAAATGATGCTCAGAGCCTAATAATTAGCGAAAAGATACGTGGCTTCCACTTTCTTGTCCTGTACTACCCGACAAAAAAGTTCTAGCGAACTTTATCAATAGTTAATCGTGAAAAATACGCATTCACATAAATTTGTTTGTTTCTACAGAAAAACTTTCAAAAATATTGTAGAAAGTTTGAGAAAAGTTCATGAAAGTTTGTTAATGTATATTCTTGATAACTGATCAAAATTATCAAAATCTTTCATCACATTGAGAAAAACTTTTTCAGGATTTCACGAAATTGTATGTATCAAATCGATTCCCGGTCATTTTCCCGAATCAAAGTTCCCGAACGGTCATTTTCCCGAAATGTCATTATTCCAAACATATTATTTCCCGAATAGCCATTTTCCTGAAAATATTAATTTCCGAATTTCGGTTGAAATTTCACTTTTACTTCAATTCTATACGTTTATGGATTTCATAAGAAGAGTCTTCAATAGAAAGAGTCATGGTAAAAGTTTTAAATTTAAAAATTGTAAAGTTTATTTTATTTCAAAATTAAAAAATTTAGATTTTAAATATTATTTTAGATTTATTTAAAAATACAATTAAAAAATTTTATTCATTAATTACAAATTTTTATTACAGTTTTGAAATTTAAAAATCGTAAATGCGTAACCATGGCATATGTAGACGTTAGGCTGATAGGAAAATTACCCGTTCGGGAAAATTAAAAACCCTTCGGGAAAACGGATTCGGGAAAAATACCGTTTGGAAAAATTGTTTTTCAGAAAAATGGCCGTTCGAAAAAAGACCTTTCGGGGAAAAGGATTCGGGAAAACGGTTTTCGGGAAAATGATCGCTCGGGAAAGGGGATTCGGGAAAATGGTCGGCAATATATCAAATCAGAATTAGAAAATAAAATCATTAACATTTGTAAAATTCTGAAAAAGTTTGAAAACTGCGCAACATTTCTTTATCAAATTAATCTGAACATTTTTTAACGTTTTATTCATTTCAAAAAATTTCCAAAAATATTCCCTAAAGTACTTTTAAACGATAAAAATTCTGGATATAATTGTTGAAAGTTCATAAAGAATTTTTTTAATACTATAGAAAACATGAGAAAAATTTTTTTTATCGTTTCCGATAATTGCAAAATTTTTTAAATGCCTGGAAATTGTAAGAAAGCCCTGAAATATTACGAAATGTAAATCCTTTATCATCGTTTGAGGAAAAGTTACTATAATGAGTGTTTTATCCGCAATTATACTATGATACCTTTTTTCATGATCATTGTAGTAATTTAAACAATTTAAAACTCGAACTCACCAGAAGTTGCGGAGTCGTCGAAACGGGCTTTTCAGTGGTTGTTGTCAGCGTTAGTCACGACCACAATTTTCTGTAATTAATGGTATTAATGAACAAAAGCCTCGTAATTCCAAAGCAAGCTTTTAATTTCCTAAAACGTAATGTTCAATTGTAATTTATCTTGATCGTAATAGAAACCATATTTAGTTTTTTTATTTTCATTTCATCCAACACAGAAAAGCAAAAGCAGAGTAAAATTTTATTCTGAGTTTAGATTGAAGTTTTCGAGTACTTTTATACTTTCTAATCTTCCTAGTCGAAGATTATAAAATATTGAAAAACGTTATCAAAGTCGATTTTTTGTACTTGAAAATTTTGATTATAATAGATCTACAAAATATTCTTCGCAATTACGAGAACAGTTCAATTTCAAAGAAACAATTAAAAACTATTGACAGATTGAAAAAACTGCCAAAAAAGTCTTGCATCAAGATTATTAAAAATTTTCTCACAAAAGGTTTGATCAAATTCTGTACATTTTCCGCAGATTATAAGATTTTTGGAGTAATTCCTGAATATACGAATTTATAGAGAATTTTTCGTTGTACCTACTGGAAATTTTTGAACATGAATTCTCAAACGTATATTTTTAATTTCAGTAATTAGCAGAAACTTCTAATGTTCCAAAACATTCATAAAATTAGATAAAAAGTCATGTATGTAAAACATTGAATATTCAAATGACCAACTATCGATTTATTGGATTCTCTAAATTTGAAATTCAACATTTTCGGAGTTGACTCCTTACAAACTAATTAATTTTTCAATTGGGGTTTGAAAGTATTCCGATTTTTTAATATTAAATTTTTAGTATCTACATAATTGAATTTCTATAGTTCATGTATTTCGATTTCTCACACTTTAGAAGGTTGAAATAATTCATGTCTAATAATATGCAGTTTTTTTATACTTATAAAGGCAAAAATAATTTATGACTTAATTAAAATCTTATATTGAATTATAATTTGTGCGTAATTAAACATTAAATGTGATCAATTCTAAAATCGTTGAAAGAATTTTTCTCATTTTTTCTTATGAATTCATAAACTCATATTAAAACTGCAAAATGTCTAATTTACAAAAATTTGCATACTTGAAATACTTTTCATGATTTTTCAATAATTTTCACAGTTAGTTTTTTGAAAATAAGTTTTAGAATTTTTCGATTCCAAATTGTGAATCTAAGGATTTATAAATATCTGTACGTAACATTTTCAGTTCAATTTAAAATCCGAACGAACACCTTAACTCGATCAGAAAAAAATGTTTTCCGAGTTTTATAGATAAGCGATAAAATCTTTTATCATATGACAATTTGTAAACAAATCATCATGAACAAAATATTACGCAATAAAATAAAAGTCGAACCTGTAAAGTTCATGAAACTCAAAAATTTGAACAGTGCAACAACTTCAACGAAGAAAATTTTTTTTTCAATTCACAATTAATCTACATTTTCCGATAAAATTGTAAATAAATTCAGATCACACTTAATTTTACAATTATTTTCCTTTATTCCAATCAAATTCAAAAAAATCTGTGTACACTCAAGTATAACTTCATTACTTTTTTGAAATTTTATTCAGAGTTGAATTTACCCAAATTTAATACTAACATTAAATATCTTCCAAATTTATTTTATTTATACAAAACTTTAAAAAAAAATCGTTTATTAATATTTCAAAGTGAATTTATATTTATTCGGAATAAGTTATTTTCAGAGTTGCAAAATTTACCTTGGTTAGGATGTAGGTCATAGTTGTTTTCGGAGTTAAAAGTTTTTACGGTACTAAAAAAGTTCGTTTATCGCGCGTTGTTCACGGTTTTATAGCCGTGCACCTGCGATAGGTGCGGAGCTTTCCACAACTCTGCTGAGACTGAGCTTTTACACAGCCGTGCCCTCGTTTGAGCGCCGGGTCCGGAAGCACAGGACATAAGGCGCTCTGATCAATTCGGCGCAACTCGACAAGTTTCGGCTTCTCGAGTTGCCTGACACAAATCGCTTTATATCACTAGAGATTTTCCACGCTCCATTTCATTTTCATTTTCTTCTTCATTCATTAATACAATGACTTTTCAGTATCTTTATACTTATATATGTCATTTTCAGTTAATTTACTACACTGTCATACCGATTTGCTTGGCTCAAACAAACTTCTGGTCGTTATTTCACCAGCCAAATATTTGGTTCACTTCAATAAATTTTGAGTTCAGACAAACAAATTATGTTTCAGAAAAAAAAATTTGTAATTGGTTTTTCAGTGTACCGGTGAATTATTTGTTTAATGATTCATTCATCAACTAATTCTTGACACAGTTATTTTGATAATGGAATTTTTTCCAATTCCAGCCAGAAAATCAACAAAATGATTAAAAAAAAGTTTTGGTTGAGTTTGACTGATTTTGGATATTATTAACACGTGCCACTGACAATGAGTTGGCGAAATTTTAAACTGGAACTATACATGTAGTTTTTCTCGTGATTCACTTAAAAATTCATAACATTTTTGAAAAAAAAGTAGGTGGCGTTGTGTTTGAAACAAAAAATCTGAAAAAATTTATACTGTTGTTTCACCTACTATGAACTCAAATTTTGCCAACTTTCAGAATATTCTATTAGTTTTGAAAAAATTATGAATTTTTTAAATGAAAGCATGAAAATAAAACTTGTATTTTCCATTTAAGATTTCACTAGCTTTATGACACGTGTTAATAATATTTGAATTTAGTAAGACTTTACTGTAACATTTTTTAGACATTTTCATCGATTTTCAAGCTAAAAGTGTAAAAAACTCCAGCATAACTAAAATAACTGTTTTTTTCAATTTTATGATCACATTTTACAAGAGGACATAAATTGTTTTTCAATAATTGTGATAAAAATCATTTTTCTATAAATGTAATAAAAGAATGTAACAAATTTTTAATTTTAAGTATTTTTAAAAAGTATACTTGTGAGTACAGAATTACACAAATAATAGATTATTTATGTATCTTCGTAAGTATGAGTTATTGTAAAACAAACAAGATCAGGAATTTGAATCATTACACTTTATAACACAACTGTGTAAATTACAAATAGTTCCTAAATTTATTCTGCGATTAGATCGCTTTTGACTGAGTTTTGAGTTTGAAAAAATTGAAAGAGCTCAACATAAATTCTTTTTTTGCGGCTTATACAGCAAGTGTTACAAACTTAACTGTAATTCATGATTATTATTTGAAATTTCTAAATTTATTTATATTATAATATTAATATATGGTTAATAATTGATTGGTTTGATACATATGTTTTTATATATTTACATATATACTAATGTTTCATTTATCAATTTAAATAGTATGCTTGGGAAAAACAGAAAAAAAATCTCCGTAATTTTTTTGAGGTACATCTAACAGATTATTTGATTTTCGTCATAGCCAATCCACTATAAAAACCTCACTAACAATTCAAAAACCAATCAATGGATATTGACTTATGTATCTCCAATGATTAGTTTTTGAATTGCTAGTGAGGTTCATAAAGTGGTTTGACTACGACGAGAATTAAATAATTTGATACAAGTACCTCAAAGAATTAAGGAGATTTTAGATCGGAGAGAAATACGGTATCATTTTTTCATATCATTCTGAATAATATGATAAATTCGTTGAAAAATTTTATAACAATTTATCGATAATATTTTTAACGTTTATAATAATATTAAATGATTTATTGATAACTCTTATTATTATTTATTTTTTAATATATTTTCATAAATTTTTTTACATAATTTTTTAATGATATAACATTATTTTAATATGAAAAAATCAATATTATTATAACTATTTATTAACGATTTTTATAATTGTTTATTGTTGTTATTAACAATATTATTCTTATCAATATTACCGTTAATTGATAACAATTTTCAATGATATTCTTTATTTAATATATTTTTATACATAAATTCGTCAGCATTACTTTTTGATGATAAATTTATTTTAATATTTATTTATCAACGTTTTTATAATAATTTAATGATGATTTCCATAATTATGCATTATTGTTATGATTAATAATATTCATATCAATATTAAAAGTAATAAAAAATAATCGAAATTTTATAATTTATTGACATCTTTTTAAGTCTTTTATTTATGGCATGATTCACGTGAAATAAAACACGTGAAAACATTAATTAAACAATGATGAAATGGCAAATTGCACTAAATATTGATGAAAAAATTAGTTAGTCTCTCACTTTCATTTCGTAAAATTTCTATAGCGGTGACTTTACTAGGGTAATGAAGTAAACAACAAATGAAGGAATTAACGTTTTAATTACTCATAATATTTGTTATAATCTTCGAAAAATGATGAAGATGACGAGAAAAAAGATTTCGATATTTGCAAAGCGAGAAAATTTTGAAAAACCGTAAAAATTTTTGAATCTTCTTAGTTTTGGATTTTCTGGTTTGGAATTTCTGTCTTCCAACACTAAAGGATAATATGGACTTTCCTGAAGAGAGTCGAATAAACAGACCAAAAACTTGATATGAAAATTGGGTGATAATTATTATTCTTCCCTAATTGTTAGTTTAACTCCACTTAATCGTTTTTTAAAATAACTACAGAATTCTAGTTAATTATAATAAATAATATTTTTCATCAAGTTTTGCCAATTTCACCAGCTTCAGAACAGCCTGGATATTTTTTTTATATTCTCAGGACTTCCAATAATTTAAAAAGAGAGATCAGCTGAAAATTTTTCACATTATATGCGTTTTTTGTTTTTGACGTCTCTGGAAAAATCAATCTATTTTTTATCGTTTAAATTAAATTATAATTAACCTCTTTGCACGTTCTTTAGACGATGCTATTTTTCTTGAAGTAAAAATATTACCGAAATTAAAAGCTATTTAGGGGTTATTTGGCTTTTTTTACACAAAATATCGTTTAACACGTAAAAAATCAAATTTAAAGAAAATCAATGCAACTTACGAACAACAACAAATTTTTCAATAAAAACTTTGATGTATTTTATTTGAGAAAATTGTACTATCATTACATTCATTCTCAAATTTACAATGGACATTGAAAAAACCTCAAAAATTATTTTTTAATTTTCAAATCTTTTTTTGCTACCAGAGCACAATTACTACGCAATGGAATTTTTTGCATAATGATTGGACTCTGGCAACAAAAAAACATTACCACAAGTCCTACCAAAAATTTGTATCATCACACTTATCCCCCTCCCCCCTATTGTAAATCCGTCCCTGCAACGTTAAGCTGCGGAGGATGCACGTCAATAAAACGGCAATGTGCCGGAACGAAAAACGAGGTATTTGCGTCGTTACGACAAGCGGACGAATGATGAAAGCTTCAAGAGTTTTCATTCTCCGCAGAATGCAGCTGAGGGATTTTCATTAAAGATTGTACTTGGCCTATTTTCGAGTGATGTATAGGCCTCCGCATTGAGCATCATCCGGTACATTTGAGCGTGTGATAAGGGCAAAAAAGAAGACGTAAACAGAAAATGACAATAGCAACAAGTAAAGTTTATTCCTCGAATGAGATATAATTGCTCTAACGTGAAAACACTATTGTTTAACTTGAAGTTCAACAAATTTGCCTTTCGGAAAAATGCTTCATGAATTTTTGCAAAAATGAAAAACCTCTAGAATACGTATAATTCCAGAAAATAAAAATACTGTAATGAGAGGAATTCATTTCAACAATTTTTTTCATGAAAAAATGATTGATTTAATTTTTTCTTCAGGTTCGATCTACTTTCTGATTTACCGAGCTTTTTTTTATTGAACTGTGTCACTCTTATCTTTTTAGTTAAATTGATAAAATTCGATACATGAAATATCAAATATGCAATAAGTTACGCAAAAAATTTCCATTTTTCCATTCAAACTGGAAAAAAGCCTTTCTTTTTTCTCTTATTTCGTTGTCACAAAGGTGTCGTGAGATCGTATACACTTTCATATACTTTAAATACCCGTGGTTTACATATGAGGGTAAATTTCAACTTTGACCTTTTCCTCGCTCGCGCGGAGAGTTTTTGCAAAATACGAATACCTAACAACGCAAGTTCGACGAAGGTTGGATTCGCTCAATTCGATCGTTTCACGTATGATCGAGTCGCTATATTTCACGTTCAATGAAAATACTTTGCTGGAACAACTTGAAATTTCCTTGGGATCAGTGGTGAAGGTCGGTGTTATGTTTAGCGTGAAAAATAATAACTCATTTAAAGAAATTCCAAGAATAGTTTCGAAAGACAGGTACGAAAATTTCTGTAATAAATTGAGTTTCAGTTACGCAAATAAATTCCTCTCAATATTTATGTTTAACTTTTTGGATCGAAAATTTTCAAACTTTAAAAAATAGAATTTAAAACTTAAGGTTGCAATAATTCCTAAAATGAGTCCACGAAATGAAAATTTTAGGATTTTAGAACTATACATTTTGAATTTGGATAAGTATTAAGAATATCCAAAAACCAATTGTCATAAAATGAATTCTGCTTTATTAATGTTTCGAAATTATGATTTTCAATGTTCAAAATGCAAACCTAAATATTTTTCCAACTTCACAATTCCAGATTTTTTGAAATAAAATTTTCCAAATTAATTCATTTCGATTCTATTACTTTTTCTTGTTAACGTGATACAAATGAATTCTAGAATAATTGAAAACTATAATACCTAATTAGCAAGTTCACATTTCATCTTCAAAATATTTGAACTTCAACGAAAAATTATTAATAAACAATAGGTTTTGTGAAACTTACCTGCTTGATAACAATACATGAACGATTTTGCATACAGTGTTGAAATTTCAATTCCTGCAGATATAATCAGTGATCGAAGTCAACCAACTGTCAGACACAAAAAATGAAAAATCATGTATCATTTTCATAAAAAAATCTTAATGAAAATCGCCTGGGAACCGTTGAAAAAAATAGTTATCATTTATCAGATTTTACATTATTACCGTTTATTTCCACGAAAGCCCATTAATTTGAGATTCAATCCACGAGGCCAAACAATTTTCACAATTTTAGAAAATGTAAAAAATTCTTTTGAATGAAGTTTGTGAAATATTTTATAGGAAAAAATCACTCTATCAACGATCTTCGAATTTTTACAACACATAAGCCAAAATAGTATAAAAAGCTCAATTTGTTACAAATCTTAAGAAATATAAGTTCGAGATGTATGTTTTGCAGACTAGTATTAAATGGCTCACCCAACACAGCAAAAAATTAATCTCCGTCGACGTGATTTTCTTGGCACAGGTGAGGAAAGCCGTTTTTTGTTAATAACAACGCTACAAATACTGTTACTATCCGAAGAATCAACAAGCGAGTTTGAATTTTCTGTGCCATCTTCCAAAACTTGAGAAAAAAAAGTCTCGGAATCGCCAGTACATTTCGCAGCAATATTGATGGAAGAGGTATTTATATTTTGTTCAACTAACTCTCGTCACTTTTTTAATAAAAAATTTTGATCGCTTTTCCTACGGTGCTGCAACTTTAAAGGCTCGACCAATCGGCTGTCTTTGTTTTTGTAATACTCGTTGAAGTCCAAGCGTACGCTCAATAATTGCAGCGATACGTCCTCGGCCGATGCCAACTTCATCAAAAACTTTTGCACTCGATCCTAAAGTGGAAATTCGATGATCACTTATGAACTTTCGCGGAATTGTTTATCAGTCTTCAGAAAATGATATTTCAATTTATGACCTCGGACTTTAAAAATATCAAGAAAGTTGATACTTTCTTTTTTTCTCAACTTTTTAAGTTGTGATTTTCTTTTTTCAGAAATTTTGTAGTTTTTTAATCTTTAAAACAAAAAGTTGCTGTAAACTGTGAAATTTCTGTAAAAATTCAAAATTCAAAATTTACCTGAATAATTTAATTTTTCCTGAAAATTCCCGATTTTCCAGAACTTTCTAATAATTAAATATATATATATAACAAACCTGGTATAGCCCGGACAATACTTTCAAGTGCCGACCAAGGTTGTAAAGGTACTTGATGAATTCGCTTTCTCTTTTTGCAGATGCAGCGTCCATCTTTTTGCTGGCTCCCCATTTTTGTACTTTTCTTTCGGAATTTGCAATCGCTCTCTCGTTTTCCAACCTCGTTTCGTACTCACAATTTACGCGGCTCAAGAAAGATTCTTCGGAAGTTTGCAATTCCACAATTGAAGCATAAACGGAATGCAAATGGTCTTTCAGGCCCTACAATAAATTATTAAATATTGTATAATTCTTATAATATCATTTAAATTTTACAGTGTAATAACGAAATAAATACAAATCAATCAATGTGTATAATTATAAAAAGAAATAATTCAGAATTGAGACTTTTTTATTGCTCTATTCGAATTTTCATAGAAATTAAAATTGTGAAATAAAACTCACTGGTTTAATAATTTTGAAACTCGTTCCGAAAACGATTTTAGCATATTTCAAATACATTCATAGATATTTAGAAAATTTTATCTTAGTATTATTGTTTCGAAGGTACTTTTGTAATCTCAAAATCGAGTTATCTATGTTAATGGTGAAAAATTTATAGACATTACAAATTTTCATAATAAAAAGATCATTGAAAAACCATTTACGAAAACCTTTCAAGAAAATAGTAAAAATGGTTAGTCATGTTAAATAATATTTGCAGAATTTGAATATTTATTTATTACTTCAACTATGAAAGATAATACGATCAATTTTTCTTTATTTTGTTTATTTCTAAACATTTGGAACTTCAGGAGTATCGAAAATGTTGAGTATTTAAGAAACTTTCAACTCTAGAACATCGAATTCTATAAATTTAGACATAAATTCATAGAAATGACAAAATATATTTCAGATCGTAAGCAAATTCGAAAGAAATACTAAAAGTATAAGAATTCTCAAAAAAACTGTTTTTTGAAAAATCTGAACCAACACGTGCAATCTATAAAACTTAGAATTCTAGACCATTGAATTCTAAAAAAAAGTATACAAAAATATATATAAATACTAGAAATGAATAAGAATACTATAAAACGCAAAAAAACCTTATAAACATTTTAGAAAGTATGAAAATAGAAAATTCAAAATCTACGTAGAACTTATTTTTTCAGACATATTTGAAAATAGTGGAAATCTATAAACATTAGAATTCTAAAGCATTGAGTTCTAAAAATCCATATACACAATAATCTAAAAAAAATTAGAAAGTTATAAAAATAATGGAAACTCAAAATTATTATGAATTTCAATACTTCAGCATCGAATTCCTGAAATATGTATAGAGTGAATCATAGAAATACTCGTACAAGAAAAGCATGAAAATACCGAGAATGACTAAAAAATTATATGAATACATAAAATACGCAAATTTCAGACATTCTTGTAATACTTGAAAAATATATTTCTTTTTGGATTTTATGATTTTTAATCTTTGACGCTCTGGTTTTGTTAATAAAATTTTTCAATTTCACAAATTTTGGAGTTTCAAAGTTACATAAATTTTGGAGTCCAGAGTACAACATTTTTCATGTACATTTTCAATATAATGGATTTCGATTTTTATGATTTTTATAAAGTTTTTTTATTACGTTTCAAAGGTACCTTTGTAATCTCAAAATCGAGTTATCTATGTTAATGGTGAAAAATTTATAAACATTATAAATGTATATAAAGTTTTATAAAATATTATCAAATAATTTTAGTTTGAAATTTTTTAGGGATTTTGTAAGATATTTACTTCCTCCAACATGACTGAAATTTACTTTTTGGGATTGCAGAGATTCGAAAAATGCTTATAGACAAAATTGAATTTATCATAAATTTACCTCAGATTCTTTGTTCAACATTGTACCCCACAAAACTGACTCAATGAAATTTTCATGGGCGGCTATAATATCATCGAGCGATGAAGCTTGACCAACTTGTTTTGTGAACACATCCCACGAACACTCAATGACCTAAAAAAAAAACAAAACCTAACATTTGTATTGTTTTGAACGATTTATGGAAATTAATCCGAATTCATTATTAATAAAATGTTTTCCGAATTTCGCAAAGTTTTTTATTAGAGTTTTTTTCATATTTTTTCTGACATTTTTTTAAACGAGTTATTTTTTCACAGAATTGATAAGTATATAAAATTTCCATAATTTATTAATAAATATGTAAAATTTATGAAAAAATAAAGAATCGCTTCAAATTTGTCTACCACAATTCCTTAACTAGAAATAAAAAGTCCAATTGTCGAACTTTAAATTTAAAATGCGAAGAAAAAACATACTTCAAACAAAAAATAGTATTGCATCTGAGCAACCAACTGCACCATGCTGCTTGTTAACAGATGAATGGAATTATGAGCCGCCATAACTTCCGGCATTTTTCTGAACATTTTAGCAGCTGTGGTTTGCTTTTTCCAAATTTGTGACAAAATAGTTTCCATTCTTTTTGCCTTCCACAAAAAGAAAAAAATACACTGATACTTTTGCTTGCATGACTCCAAAACCTGAAAAAAATATACAATTTTTATTTACATAACAACATTAAGGTTCCAAAACTTGAATAATTGTTGAATATTGTTTTTAGCGAAGAGTTTTTGAAGATTTCATGACTTTTGGAATATTATTTTTTAACATTGCAAAACCTTTTAATTCGAATAAAATATTCCAAAATCACTTTGTTAGTTCAAATTTTATATCAAGATAATGTAAACCTCGTATTCACTTTTTATAAAATATCTGGAATTTTCCAAAAGTATAATTCTAACTCACTTTGTAAATATTCTACAATTTTGTATTCAAAAATACTTCTTGTATTTAATTTAAAAAAAACTTTGTTACAAACAAAAAACTACAGTACATTTTCCATAAAAATTCAAGAACAACAAAAAAAACCAAAATCAAAATTTTTTTACCGTTCCAATAGGACCATCGACATTGTAATCCAAAAAAAAAATATCCCATCCAGTTTCGTTTTCTGCAGGAGGCAAACACCTAATTCCTAATCGTCTTTGGACGTCTAAATCATCAATTTTTGAGCTTGTGGCTCTTATAGCTGTTTCCAAAATCGAGTTCAAATTGTGTTGGTACAAACGACCTGCAGGTTTATCTAATTCGGGTCTATAATTGGAAAATCACAAAATAACCAACTCATTGCCTTTCTAAAACTTGGAACATTTTCGAATACTTAACCCTTATTCTCAAAGTACTCTAATGTTTCTATAATACTTAAAAATAATTTTCATTCAAGATGACCGTATTTATTTTTGGATTTTGTAAATTGAATATAGCAAATTCAAACAAGTCTGGAAGAAAAAAAGTTTAAAATTCGAATAAAATTCAGGATTGTTAATTTTATTAATTTAAAAATAATAAAAATTGTGGTTTCAAAAGAATTATAGTTTTAAATATTTAGCTAGGATTATGTAGAAAAAAGAAATTGGATAAATAGTTCAGATACAGTGATAAATAAAAAAAAAAAGTAGAAATTACGAAAATGTATGTGCCTAAAGTTCCAAAAGTTAAAGAAATAAACGAAAACCATTAAAAAAATCGTTTATGAAATCCTGTCATGCAAATAGCAAAAATGGTTAATAATATTAAATAATATTCGCATAATTTCAATAATTATTTATTACTTTGACTATGAAAGAAAAAAGGATAAATTTTTCTTTATTTTGTTTATTTTCGAACGTTTGGAACTTCAGGAGCATCGAAAATGTTGAATATCTAAGAAACTTTAAACTCTAGAACATCGAATTCTATAAATTTAGACAGAGATTTATAAAAATGACAAAAAATATTTCGAATAGTAAACAAACTTGAAAGAAATAATAAAAGTATAAGAATTTCATAAAAACTGTTTTCTGAAAAATTTGAACACACACATACAGGGTGCACCACCAAAATCCGGACAAATTCAACAAAAAATTCATTACAAATATTTGTCATGAATAAATTTATTTAAAAAAAAACCTTTTTACATG
>JAPYZL010065253.1:0-10143 GCA_030522825.1 Platygaster orseoliae | reverse complement strand
AAATCAGAAGTGATTTCCTTTTTCAATTCTAAACCACTAAAGTTTTGGGCTAAAGGTGTCAACGACCTCCCTAATAGATGGAGCACTGTAATAAGTACCAATGATGATTATATTGTAAATTGAAAATAAACTTTAATAAAGAAAATAAAAACAATAAAATGTCTATCAATTTCTCTACGAACTTTTCCGACAACCTGATACATGTATACGTATAATGTTTTCAATTTGTATAATATTTCCAAAATTGAGATTCACAAAATTTTAAATTCATTGATTTTATATTAAGACAAATTTTCCATTTTCAATCTTAGATTTGAATTCAAATTCTGAATTTTCAATTAATATTTATTTATTATTATATAATTGATACAATTTTTTGTTATAAAAAACTTTCAAGTTACTAATTTTTGTAATTACACACAGTGTAACCAGTTTTTACCAATTAGTTAATTTTACAATTGAATTATTCAGAAATTATGAAATAAAATTAGAATTATTAAATAAATGAGTAACAAATGAAAAAATGTTTTAAATTAATACATCCACTGAAATCCAATATTTAAATAAAATTTTTTTAAAAATTTCAAATGTGATAGACAAAATTTGTGTAATCTTTGTCCATGCGGAAACATAGTCCTACGGAAAAATCACTTGGTACCGTTTTTATCCTTGAATTTATTGAATAAATAATCAATATAAATTTGTTGATTATGAAGTGTACTACATGACATGTTATTGTGCATTTTTCCGAAAAAAATTGAACTATTAGGAATTTATTACATGAAATTAAAATTAATAATTAAAAGACAAATAAATAAAAAAATGTTTCAAATAAATAAATCTACTGAAATCCAATATTTAAATAAGATAAAAAAAATTAATTAAAAATCGAATAGACAAAATTTGTGTGATCTTGTACATGCAGAAAAAAAGTTCTACGTAAAAATCACCGGCTACTGTTTTTATCCTTGGATTTATTAAATTAATAAACAATATAAATTTATTCATTACGAAGTGTATTACATGATATATTGTGCATTTTCCTGATAAAAAAGGATTTTTAATAACAAACACCTTATAAATGTCAAAATATTGATGATATATTTATACAATAAATTTCGAGATAAAAAAACCAGTTTATCAGTAATCTGTCTACTTCACGATTTCTCTTCGAAGTCGTTACTTATTGGCTAAAATGAACCTATACCAAGTACGAAAAAGTCTCGGAAATCACGTTTAAAAGGATATGAGAAAGCGACATCTCCCCTATACATGCCTGCCGGAACGTTATAAACGTCCTTATTATTTCGAGCGCTGAAACGGAGCGTGCCGATACAGCGGAAATCGATGAAAATGCGTGGGCCCCACCTGCCTCGTTAGGCCCGAAGAAATTACCGCAGTAATCGTCCTGGAGAACCCCTGCGGAGTGGATCCTCGTCGCGACGTTGGCCGGAAGCGCCACCGAGGGGCGACCCACCTCGATTGCTTCGTTTCCAAATCCGCTCGCCTTCGGCTTGCAATGCCCAACGAAATGTCCGTTTTTTAACGCTCCAATGACCCGAATCGTCGTTCGCGTATATGCCCAGAACTCGTGGGAATACGAACACGAATTTTTTCAATTTTTCGTACTGATATCAGTGAACTTAACTCGATCGATTGGAATTAGTAGAAAACTACGAATTATTAATGGAATATCATTAATTGAAAAAGAGAAAATTGAGCCACTAAAGATTAGTGAAAAATTACTAATTGAAAAACTGGTTTTAATTTTAAAATTAAATTAAATGTTAAGTCTTAAGTGTTAAGTCTTGAGTGTTAAGTCTTAAGTATTAAGTGTTAAGTCGTAAGCGTTAAGTCTTGAACTTAGACCATATAGTACATGGACCGCTCGTCGGGTACCGAAAAAACGTGGCAGACATATGGGAAGGGGTTGGACATAACAACTTGTCTCATGTGTGTATCACGATTTTCAGCGTACAACAAGATAGGCGACGAGCGGTCCATGTACTATATGGTCTAAGGTCTTGAGTCTTAAGTGTTAAGTATGAGGTGTTAAGTCTTAAGTGTTAAGTCCTAAGTATTAAGTGTCAAGTCTTAAGTATTAAGTGTTGAGTCTTAAAAAGTCAGGTTAGGTTAGTGTTGACTGAATCAGTGGGATAAAGTTTTTTTATTTTATAGAGAGATTATAATTTATGTAGTTAAATTTGACTATTTCTTTAGCTAACTTGTGGAATTCCACTAATTTAATAATAAATAATAATATAATAAATAATCTCGGGTAAAAATAATTTCCCTGGAGGTACTCGGTTGTTATTCAGATACTCGATAAATGCGATAATTGCAGGTTTGTTTGCCTTCGCAAAACGGGTATTCTCTTTGAAGGAATTCTGAATGCACAGGTGTCGCGCTGCACAAAGTGAACCTCGGGCTAATGTTCACGTTTTCAACTACGTGCCCGCATCTGCTCGTCGCGATTCATTCATTCCCTCCAGACAATATCTTTTCGAGGCTATATTACGACCGTTTCTTGTCAAACAAGCGAAATCGTGGCTTCCGGAGAATGAAGGCCGGTTTTTTTTTAATACCTGGAAATAAAATTTGACGAAATTTTTTAAAAGTTTTCAAATATTACTGAGCAGAAAACATTTTGTATTCATTTTGTATTTATTTAAGTAAAATTTTTTTTCATTGCACTACTTAGGCAAATTTGTATAACCTCCAAAATATTCTGATTTCTTTCAATTTTCAGAGTGAGCATCGCAGATCTTTGAATTTTTGATTGCAGTTATGAATTTATTATTAGAATTTTTAATGAAAAATATTGTTTTTCAGCAATTTAAATGGAGCAACTGGAATTTTTGGATTTCATAATTATAATATTCCGATTGTTTATATCAAAGTTTCTAACTTTTCCTAATCAACAATATGAAACACCTGAACTTACAAACAATACTTTTTAGTTTCTTGTTTCTTTCATAAATGAAGAACTTCAAAATACCGTTTTCACCAGATTTTGGACTAAGCATCTCTTATTTAATTCGAATCCGTACTTTCATTGTATTTTTATTTTCATTTTTCAATTATAAATGATAATTTCAAATCACCAAAACACCATATTTCTGACGTTTCTGTATTGAATCAAGTATGAATAGTGATTAGTAATTTTTACATGGAGACGCTTCTTTCGATATTTATTATCAATGAATTTATAAATGTCTGCACGTGATTTTGAGGCATCTACAGAAAGCAGCAGAAAAAGTGTGAAAACAAAATAAACAAACTTATCTATATTCAGACATCGCTCATCCATTTCGCCTGGCAAGTCAAACACTTTGAATAATGTATGCATCATCAAAAATACCTATGAGATTCGATTTCTCCAATTGACGTCATTTTTGCTTGTTGTAGCATTTATTTTGTTTTGTTAATGAATTGCTCACTCTTGAAAAATTATATACTCAGGTGTGTCAGTATATATGCGGAAGTTCAATTATGCAACTTTTTATTACAATTTTTCATTGGAATTTTCAGAAGTGATTGCACTAACCTTTGCCTATTCGATTTTCTGTATGTTCCCTAAGGGAGATTCTGTAATACTTTGCCAGTGTAATACCTATTACAGTGATTGAAAAATAAGAATATCGTGTTGCAAAAACTATTTAAAAAATTCTGTAAGCTCATTCATTTTCAATTTTCACCCTGAAAAATTTTTTAATTCATTTAAATTCTATTAAAATTTCGATGTAATAGGTGTAACAGGGTATTACACCTATTACACCTTTTACAGAATATCCCGTAGGGTTATGAAAATAAAATAATTAATGGTAAATATATACTATTTCATAATTTTCAACAATCTTATTCATAAAATGCTTATAAATATTTTTTTTTTTTAACAATTCTTTTTCAATGATTTAAGGGATTCTACATTTTTCTAATTTAAAACAATATTTGTAAAAACTCGTGGAAACTTTTTCCATGAAAACTTGGGAAAAAATTAAGATACTAAATATATATCACTATTTTTCAAATTATAAACATTCAAAAACAGCGTGATTATCACATCTGTAAAAATATGAAAGTTTCGTGCCAACTATTTTTTATAGTTCGTAGAACCATTCTCAACGTCGCATCAACCATAAACATAGTTGTGTTAACTATGAACTACACAAAATGGTCCTCGAAATTAATTTCCTACCGCGGAAAAAACTCATACCCTGAATGGATCCCGCAACTCTTTCCTCCCACGCACTTCCTTTCTACGATTGAAAAGCGCGTACCTGATGCAAGAAGGAAGAAACACCCCAAACGACGTTATTGTCGAATAAATACACGAGGGTTCTCATTGTAAAAGCAAACCTTTGTTCACCACGAATCCCCAAGTTCGGCTGTATCGAAGGACACGTTCTCGGCCATGTTACGAATCTCAAATATTGGAAGACCAAATATTGGCTCTCGTACTCTTCGCGGGCACAAGTGTTGAGTACGCAGGGTAAATATAAAATAAGTATCCATTTTTCCGAAATCCTAGGGAAAGTTGTTTGTCCAAGTGTCTTTATGAAAATAGGCAACTGGACAAAATATTTTGAAAAGTACATCAGGACAGTTGAGAAATAAATATAGTTTTAACCCTCGAATTTTGACTGAACCCCTGAATGATGAAAAAATGTTTATTTATTTTAATTTATTATAAGTTGCATTTTAAAAAGAGGTATTGCATTATGTATTATTTTGTAATAAATTAATTGTCTTGTATCTTTTTTAGAAAATAATGTAAAAAATATCACACATGTTTAATATCCTTTATAATTACATTGTTTTTGAATTATGCAAGTATATTAACCTAAATATGTCTTAACCAAACTGAAAAGATTTTCGTGTTTCTGCTTGGATTGGGTATTTTCACTTGAAAAGAGATCTACGAATTTACGATGATGGCTCATGATCTCGGGGAAGCCCTCAAAATCGTGGCTAACAAAGTGCGGATACAGAGAGCATGTCTTTCCGTGCATCCTGCCCAACGGTTTCTCTCTGGAACAACAGCTGTCCACCCCCACTTTTCTATATCTCGACCAACTATCATGAAAGGCAGCTGGGTCGTAAAAGATGGAAAAACATGGGCCTTACGCCCGCGCGATCTCGTTTCGCACTCTCGGCTAGGACCGCAGATGCTGAAAGTTCCAGGTAAAAAGGTATGGAAAGTCATTGTGGTTATGGGCAGAACTCACGGAAAATTGGATATGTAATACATAGTATAATGGCAAGTTCTGGTATTGTGCTTATGACGAAAGATTTTTGGAAAAATTTGATGAAACAATTATTTAAGGCAGAAAATAAGTGTTTTTTTTAGTTGTATTGAAAATAGAAAAAAATTGGTATTTGTAAGATCATCAGGAAAAATCCTTGAATAGACGAATTTCTATGAAATTTGAAACTTTAGAAATAGAGTGTAGTATATGTTTGTAAGTTAAAATATTTTGAAAATTGAAAAACATTGAAGTTTTTCATATTGTCAAGAATCATATGAGATTCAAAGAATTATTTAGATTGTGTTTATGATTATTTTTCTTCGAAATATGCATGTTTTTTTTTTCGTTTTTTGATAAAAAACTAGCAAGCTTAGATAATATTGGAAAATTACAAAAAATTTGAGAAAGTTAAAAAAATCGTAAAAAAGTTTTTGTATTTGTATTATGTTTATAATTGTCATAATTTTTTTAAATCATTGTGGTTATGGGCAGAACTCATAGAAAATGGAATATGTAATCGTATAATGCCAAATTTTTGTATTGTACTGATGACGAAAGATTTTTGGAAAAATTTATTGAAACTGTTACTCAAGGATCAAAATAGGTGTTTTTTTGCTGTATTGAAAATTAGAAGAAGTTAAAATTTATAGGATCATCAGGAAAAATCCTTAGATAGACGAATTCTTATGAAATTTGGAACTTAAGCAATAGTGTGTATTATGTTTGTAATTTTAAATATTTTGAAAATTGAAAAAATATTGAAGTTGTTGATATTGTCAACAATTAAGACATGAGATTCAAAGAATTTTGTAGAGTTTGTTTATTTTATTTTATTTAATTTTTTTCGTTTTTCCATAAAAAAATACTAAACTTGAAGAGTATTGGAAAAATACGGCAAATTTGGAAAAGTTGTAAAAAACATAAAAAAATTTAAAAAGTTTTTGTATTTTGTGTTATGTCCATAATTCTGATAATTTTTTGTAATCGAAAGAATGGAGATAATTTATTTTTCTACGAAATTCGAAACATATGAATAATCTGACAAAACGTCTATCAAATTTGCAGATTTTGATAATCATTATATTATTTCAAGACATAAATAATTATGATTCCTTATTTATAATGAAAGGCTTAAAAAATTCAGAAGACAATAATTATGATAAATCCAGATAAGTTGGCCAGATTCCCATAAAATTTTATGTTATCTTCAAAATTTCATTAATTTTTAAGGATAAAAAAATTATCTAAAATTGACAACTGTTTCTAAAATTCTGGAAACTCGGAACATGTGTATCATTTTATAAAATATCCATTAACTTTGTAGATTGTAGAAAAATTGGAAATTTTCACAAAAATACGGAAACTGTGCAATATCTCTAAAATTTTTCATAATCAAAAATGTTTTATCGAACGGTGATGGTTGAAAACTTAAAAATTTCATGAAAAATCTAGAACTCCAAGAAATCATACTAGGTTTTGTAGATTAATAAATATAATTAAAAAATTTATGAAATTTATAAATATTATTATTATATATAAAATTATAGAATTAAATTAATAAATAAAAAAAATTTTCGTAGATATAAATAAACTGTACGATATTCTCGAAAAATGTTGTTTCATCATACATACATACATCATCGATAGTTTCGAAAATTGCGATATAAATCCAGAATTTCAGAAAAAGTCGATAAATTTCTAAAATTGTTAAGAGTTTAGACTATTCGGTAAAACTACAGATTGTAAATTAATGCATTTTCTCGTAGGTATTCTCAGATATTGTATGTAATAATTTTAAACATTCATGTAAGAAATAATAATAATTCATTAAAAAATTAATAATATAATTAAAATTGAATATAATTATAACATATTATCATAATCATGTAATATAATAATAATGGAATATTAATGAATTTATGAACTTGAAAAATATCTGTACATACCTATCAAAAAAGGGTAGTGTTGCTCACATTCACCACATTATACAGTTTATCACAGAAAAAGATCTGCTTTTGCACCAAAAAGGTGTGCTGTTTTGACAAAACTTAACACAACACATTTTTTTCCAGCAGCTTCTTTTTTGTTACCCCAACAAATTTTTTTTTTTTTGCTACCAGAGCACAATCATTATGCATAAAACTCCATTGCACATTAATTGTGCTCTGGAAGCAAAAATATTTGTTGATGCAACACGAAAATAAGCTACTACCGCAAAAAATTTCTTCTATCAAGTTATGTTGAAACAGCACACCTTTTTGTTGATACAGCAAATCTTTTTTTTTCTGTGAAAGAAAAGCTCCGTTCCCTGTTCAGGATAATGACACTGGATGATAACTTCACAAGATATTCTACAATATTCTATCTCATGAGGTGCTTTCTTCCAAGGTGAAACGAATCTCGGTATTTCGGGAGCCGATTCCCGCCAAGTTCTCTACAGAAAAAAAATCGAGGTAGTAACGGCCGTTGCGGACCTCGAAACAGTAGCAGGTGCAACTTCGGCCAGACTTCATTAAACATAATACCATCTGCGTCTTCGCGAGAGCAGTGAGAGCTGACGGCCAGCATTTTCTCCTACAAGTCCTTCTTATACTTATCATCCTTTTTATACCTGTTCAAGCAACTCTCGAGGATACTCATCCCACGAGCAAAAAAATAGTGACTGCTGACTGGGCAATGCATAGATAATACGGCCATAAAACACGTCATTCGAGAAAATCTAGAAAAGAGACATTTCCCTGAATTCACATTGCGGATGCACTTGTCTAGGGCCCATGTGTTTATTGAATAAACCCAAGCTTTGCTCGGTGATCCCAGAAGGGGATGAATTCTGGACCTTTAAAATTTAAAGAGCTGACGTTTTCCTGACTAAGGGAACAGCTGTTCTTTGGGTGAATTCGATGCGTCCTACGCCAAAAACGCCTGGCCTTGAAAAACAGGACAAAGTGAGATTAATCTCGCTTTGTGTAGGGTGATCGTGAGATCCTGCGTTTCACTTTCGTTGTTGAGACCATCGAAACCGGTGAATCCTGTTGCTAGGGCATTTTTCCAATAAAGGATTGACGGCTTGAAACAGTCGAAAGTGAAGCGAGTTTAATTTTTATGCTTCGGTATATTGAGAGACCAGCTGCACAGGATTCCAATTCTGAATCGCTTTTGTGGGTTGGAAAGTGATTTTGACTGCGATGGAACATGATGGATGTCTTTTTTTCCATTTATATGGATATATTATTCATTTTTAGGGGTGAAAGAAAATTTGGGATGGTAGGCAACGTCACTTGGAAAATTTTTAATAGAAAAAATACCAAAAATACCCAATAATTGTATATTCATAAAATTTTCACAGATTTACAGAATTTATAAACAATATCTTGAATTCTTGATTTTCATATAAATGCTTCAAACTATCAACTATCTGTGTATGATAAAAAGGTTTTCGATTCTTGAAAATTTTCTAAATTTATCATAATATATGGAATTTATCAACATTGATTGAAATCATTAACATTTTGCAAATTTTTTAAAGTAATTGATAATCATTGTAATTAATAATCTTTAAAATTGACAATGTTCTTCTGTTCTTAAATTATTTAAAATTTTTACATTTTCAATACAATCTTCATACGATAAAAATTTTTTCTGATTTTTTGAATTTTTAAGGATATGACACACTTTATGTTATAAAACTACATTTTGAAAATTTTCCATAGTCAAAAAAATTTATCAACTTCTGCTAATAAAATACTAATTAGTAGAATTTACAGATTTTTTTATTATCTTTCAAATTTTTGATGTTCTTGAATTTTTTCTGAATAATCAGAATAATACGATTTTCATTGAAATTTTCAAAACTTTCGCCGACTTTAAAACAGTTTTTGATTTCATAAAATTTTTAGAAATTAATTAGTGTCTGTACTTTTACAGAATTCTCTAAATTCCAAACTATATCCATAAAATCAATCAATGTTTTCTGAAGTTTTTCAAATTTAATCGAATTCCAAAAACTGTTAACAATGTTTAAAGTTTTTCACGTTTTTAAATTCATCTAAATAGTTAGATTTTTTTAAATTTTCATTTAAAGTTTCGAAATTGCCGACAATAATAATATACACTCAACATTTTTTTATTCTAAAAATTTTCAGAATGTAATATAGTATCTGTATTGAACATTTTTTTCAAATTTTCAAAAATCTACAAAAATTCATTACATTTTTTCGAATTTTATAAATTTTTTGTTGAGGATTTTAAATGCTTGGAAGTTTTTTAACCTTGTCAAATTTTCGAAATTTCAACATTTTAATCTCATTCGTCTATCAATAACAATAATAACAATTTTTTGACAAAAATAATTTATCATCTACCATTTTTTTTCAAGTAAATTAAACTATAACGAAAGTCATCTTCATTCAATTTTTAAATTTGTAATACAAATCTGAAAAACTTGGAATGTAAGTATTTAAAAATTATAATAAATCTGAAGCTGTTCAACAACATTGTATATAATTAAAACGTATTTATTAGTTTACATTATGTGTGAAATTTTCAGAATTTCAAAAATTAAATTTTCATGAAAATTTACGACACAGTCATTTTTTTATAAAGTTTAAATAATATACCGAATTCCATAAAATGCTCACGAGTCTTGTAAATTCTGTTAATAATCATCATATTTTCTTGAACTATTCATAAAGTTTTTTCATTTTTAAAAAAAGTCTAAAAAACATGAAAAGTATATCAGGTTGTCGGAAAAGTTCGTAGAGAAATCGAGAGACATTTTATTGTTTTTATTTTCTTCATTAAAATTTATTTTCAATTTACAATATAATCACCATTAGTACTTATTACAGTGCTCCATCTATTAGGGAGGTCGTTGACACCTTTAGCCCAAAACTTT